>JAJIBD010021750.1:0-20527 GCA_021461705.1 Cryptotis parvus
ATGGAAAGCTTAATTGGCTGGGCGAGTAAGGACATTTCAAATCTTCCCTTATAGATCCTGCTTTCAGGTCACTCAGCTATAACAAATATAAACAGGTCAGATTTTTTTTTTAAATTTTTTATTATACCACCGTGAAACATACAATTACAAAGGTGCCCATAATTGGTTCTTGGTAATACAGTATACCAGCACCCATCCCCTCCACCAGTGCCCCCATTTCCACCACCAATGTACCCCCACCCTCCCGCCACCCCCAGGCTGCCTTAATAGCAGGTACCCCAGTTTCCTCTCTCTTTCTCTCTCTGTCTCTCTCTGTCTCTGCATCTCTCTCCTCTTATTTTACACATTGTGGCTAGCCCTGCAGATATTTAGAGTTTATCACTTAAGTCTCTTTGTGTATATTCAATGGTGAGTTTTAATCTGCCATTACCATTTCCCACATTTAGTAAAACATTGGTATCTATTTATATCCTATTAATGAATGCAGTCATTCTATATCTGTCCTTTTCCTTCTGACTAATTTCACTCAGCATGATAGTCTCCATGTCCATCCATTTGCAGGTAAATTTCATAATTTCATCTTTTCTGACAGCCGCATAGTATTCCATAGTGTAGATGAACCACAGTTTCTTTAGCCAGTCCTCTGTTCTCGGGCATTTAGGTTGTTTCCAGATTCTAGCTATAGTGAATAGCGCAGAGATGAATAAAGAAGTACAGATAGT
Source organism: Cryptotis parvus (assembly GCA_021461705.1). NCBI lineage: Eukaryota > Metazoa > Chordata > Mammalia > Eulipotyphla > Soricidae > Cryptotis > Cryptotis parvus. Next base: position 723 of record JAJIBD010021750.1, read on the forward strand.
GTTTCTGCTATGTGTTTTTCGGTCTCTCGGGTATATTCCCAGGAGTGCTATTGCTGGATCAAATGGGAGCTCAATATCTAGCTTTCGGAGGAATGCCCATATTGTTTTCCAAAAGGGCTGGACCAGTCGGCACTCCCACCAACAGTGGATGAGAGTCCTTTTTTCCCCACATCCACGCCAGCACCGGTTGTTCTTGCTGTTTTGGATGTGTGCCAGTCTCTGTGGGGTGAGATGGTACCTCATTGTTGTTTTGATTTGCATCTCCCCTGATGATTAAAGATGAAGAGCACTTTTTCATATGCCTTTTGGCCATTCGAATTTCTTCTTTTGGAAGCTTCTGTTCATTTCTTCTCCCCATTTTTTGATGGGGTTGGCTGTTTTTTTCTTGTGGAGTGCTACCAGTGCCTGATATATCCTGGATATTAACCCCCTTGTCAGATGGGTATTGGGTGAATATCCTTTCCCACTCTGTGGATTGTCTTTGTATCTTGGTCACCGCTTTCTTTTGAGGTGCAGAAGCTTTTCAATTTTATATAATCCCATTTGTTTATCTTTGCTTCCATTTGCTTGGTCAGTGGTGTGTCATCTTTAAAGATACTTTTCGCTTCGATGTCGTAGAGCCGTTTCTCCTATGTTTTCTTCGATGTACCTTATAGATTCATGTCTGATGTTGAGATCTAGAATCCATTTTGATCTGACTTTTGTGCATGGCGTTAGAAGGAGGTCTAAGTTCATTTTTTTACATGTAGCTGCCCAGTTTTCCCAGCACCATTTGTTGAAGAGGCTTTCTTTGCTCCACTTAATATTTTTTTGCTCCTTTATCGAAGATTAAGTGGTTGTATATTTGAGAATGTGTTTCAGGATACTCAGTTCTATTCCATAGGTCTACAGGTCTGTCTCTATACCAATACCACACTGTCTTAATTACAACTGCTCTGTAGTAGAGCTTGAGGTTGGGGAAAGTGATACCTCCCATCTTCTTTTTCCCAAGGATTGCTTTTAGCTATTCGTGGAGTTTTATTATTCCATACAAATTTCAGGAGTGTTTGTTCAATTTCTTTGAAGAAACATCATGGGTATCTTTATAGGGACCGCATTGAATCTGTATAAAGCTCTAGGAGTATTACCATTTTGATAATGTTAATCCTTCCAATCCATGAGCAGGGAATGTGTCTCCATTTCCTCAGGTCTTCTTTATTTCCTGAAGTAACGTTTTGTAGTTTTCTTTGTAGAGATCCTTTACATTCTTTGTCAAACTGATTCCTAGGTATTTGATTTTCTGGCGCAATTGTGAATGGGATAGTTTCTTTAATGTCCCTTTCTTCTGGGTTGTATGTTTTTCTTAATTTCACTTTTTATATTTAAGTACCAACAATCTAGTGAGCAAATCTCACGGCTCATAGCGCATTTTTGTAAAAACAACTCCATCTAACCTTCACAGAGTATGTGGGTATGGTCTTTAAATAGTAAAAGTTGGTAGCTGACCGAAACATAGTTTAAAAGCAGTCGAGATTTTAAAGACTCTCTCTCACTTCAAAGGGCTTTGTATTAGTTAAAGTCTGTACAATTATGGTAAAGTGCCTAGAGTGGCAGCTGCCTGGGGATTTTATTTTCTTTGGGTTACATCCAGCGATGTTCAGGGTTTCTCCTGGCTCTCGCTCAGGGAATTACTCCTGGCGGTGCTCAGGGACCATATGGGATGCCAGAGATTGAACCTGGGTCGGCCGTGCTTGCCCTAACAGCTGTGCTATCACTCCGGCCCCTACCTGGGATCTAAAGCTTGTTTTTGTCACAGGAGCCATTGGCTGATGTTTAGGTTCTTTTTTTTTTAATTTTTTTTATTATACCACCGTGAAACATACAATTACAAAGGTGATCATAATTGGTTCTTGGTAATACAGTATTCCAGCACCCATCCCCTCCACCAGTGCCCCATTTCCACCACCAATGTACCCTCCCCCCCCCCCCCCAGGCCGCCTATAATAGCAGGTACCCCAGCTTCTCCTCTTTCTCTCTCTCTCTCTGTCTCTGCATCTCTCTCTCCCTCTTATTTTTACACATTGTGGCTAGCCCTGCAGATATTTAGAGTTTATCACTTAAGTCTCTTTTGTGTATATTCAGTGGTGAGTTTTAATCTGCCATTACCATTTCCCATATTTAGTTAAAAAACACTGGTATCTATTTATATCCTATTAATGAATGCAGTCATTCTATATCTGTCCTTTTCCTTCTGACTAATTTCCCTCACTCAGCATGATAGACCCCATGTCCATCCATTTGCAGGTAAATTTCATAATTTCATCCTTTCTGACAGCCGCATAGTATTCCATAGTGTAGATGAACCACAGCTTCTTTAGCCAGTCCTCTGTTCTCGGGCATTTAGGTTGTTTCCAGATTCTAGCTATAGTGAATAGCAGAGATGAATAAAGAAGTACAGATAGTGTTTCTCTGCTATGTGTTTTTCGGTCTCTAGGGTATATTCCCAGGAGTGCTATTGCTGGATCAAAATGGGAGCTCAATATCTAGCTTTCGGAGGAATGCCCATATTGTTTTCCAAAAGGGCTGGACCAGTCGGCACTCCCACCAGCAGTGGATGAGAGTCCTTTTTCCCCCCCACATCCACGCCAGCACCGGTTGTTCTTGCTTATGTGTGCCAGTCTCTGTGGGTGAGATGGTACCTCATTGTTGTTTTGATTTGCATCTCCCTGATGATTAAAGATGAAGAGCACTTTTTCATATGCCTTTTGGCCATTCAACTTTTCTTTGGAAGCTTGTTCATTTCTTCTCCCCATTTTTTGATGGGGTTGGCTGTTTTCTTTCTTGTGGAGTGCTACCAGTGCCTGATATATCCTGATATTAACCCCTGTCAGATGGGTATTGGGTGAATATCCTTTCCCACTCTGTGGATTGTCTGTATCTTGGTCACCGTTTCTTTGAGGTGCAGAAGTTCCTTCACTTTTATATAATCCCATTTGTTTATCATTGCTTCCATTTGCTTGGTCAGGTGTGTCGTCTTTAAAAGATATTTTTCAGCCTTTGTGTCTAGAGCCCCTGCTCCTAATGCTTTCTTCGACGTACCCCTTATAGTATTCATGTCTGATATCGAGATCTAGAATCCATTTTGATCTCACTTTTGTGCATGGCTGCTAGAAGGAGGTCTACTTCTATTTTACATGTACTGCCCAGTTTTCCTCAAAAGCACCATTTGTTAAAGAGGCTTTCTTGTCTAAGTTGTGGTTCTTACTTCTAGATTGTGACATGCACCTCAACAATCAATGTCATGAGAACTGTGGCTAACAGGTTTTTTCACCACATGGCCATTATAAAGGTTACTGACACCTTAAGGGCAATGGAGCAATGGTGTTAGCTGATACAAAAGAGAGTTTGGCCCTGTCTCCCACCAAATGTACCAGATGAGAAAAAAAAAGTGTAGAAATTTAGTCTGAAGGAGAAAGGGGATTATCCAAAGTGATGAGTTTTCAAGGTTCATTCTAGCACTTCTCCTAATAAGGGAATTTCTTGTATGGGAGAGCCGGTCCATATTTAGTTAGCAAGTAAGTTATATATACAGGTGACATTGTTCTAGAGACGTTCTTTTTTTTTAAACTGTAGTTTTATTTCACTTTTTTTTAATTTTTTTATTTTTACAACTACAAAGATATACAATAGAAAGTTCAGATTGAGATTTAGCCACACAGTAGTTCCAGCACCCATCCCCTCCACCAGTGCCCATCTCTCCACCAAACTACCCAGTTCTCCCCCTCCCCCCAGCCGCTCCATGCAGGTTCTTTATTTCTTTCCCTTTCTCTCTCTTTTCCTTCCCTTCCAGACCACGGACTGTAAAACATACATTAAAGGTGCTGTCATGTGTATCTTTTGCCTCTATTTAATGCTCAAGCCCTAGGTTGGCATTAGTACCTCGACAATTTTGCACACTTTTTTGTCCCCCATAATTTTTTGCACACTGTTCCATTTTCTGTCTTACCGAGCCTCCGACTCCCAATCATGCCGGATATTTCCCACCCTTGACATGACCTCCTGATACATATTTCACTTGACCTTGGATATTGGTATCATAATATATACATATTTATGTTATGCAATAAATGCAGTTACTCTGTATCTGTCTCTCCTTGGCTAATTTCACTCAACATAATCTCCATGTCCATTCATCGGTAGGGCAAATTTTTAATAACTTTATTTTTCCTAACAGCTGCATAGTATTCCATTGGGTAGATGTACCAAAAAGCCAGTTATCGATTTTCGGCACTCTGGTTGCTTCCAGATTCTGGCTCAGAACAATGCTCTATGAACATAAGAGTAGAGATGGTGTTTCTACCAAGCGTATTTTTGGCTTCCCCATATAGATTCCCAGGAGTGGTATGACTGGGTCAAATGGGAGTTCAACTTCTACAGACGGGGTTATTTTCAAATGAGTACCTCTATGGCCAAAACTTTGTCATACTTAGATTGATAAAGAGAAATAGACTGTGAATGTGGTTTAAAGAAAGCTGGCCTTCTAGTTTTGTATACATTTTGCTATATTTATATCTGAGTTCCTTATTGCCAGAATATTTCTGTGACGCGGTCATCAGAGCTCCAAGACGTAAGTATGTTTGTCCTGGCATGAATCATGAAATGTGCTGTCACCCCAGAAGTGGTCTGATCTGTACAAGCTTCAGTGAGAATCACCACAATTTTTCACACCTAGTCTTACACTGTTGTTAATGAAATTCAATAAATAATTATCAGGCTCTGTGTTTATGCTCTGGAAAATATAAAGAGTAAAGGTTATGGTTAATGAGGGAGGGAGGAGTCACAAGACAACTGCAAGAGATGGTAGTAGGTGAGAGGGTGGGGTTCCAAGTTATTTACACAGTGCACAACTGTTGATTCTTAGGTGAGTAGAGAGAGAAGACTGGAGGGATATTCACACTAAAGGAACAGAGACGCTGGTAGCAGAGTTCAGGCTGTGATACACCATGTGGAAGCCCTCTCTACTAGAGAGCTACACCTGCTCCTCGAAACTACAGTAGTGCACATGGAAGCAATCGGTCAAACAATAGCCCAGGGCTTTCTTTCAGTGATGAGTCACCAAAGCTTTTTGAGCATAATTGGGACTGACCAAAACCACTGTTGCATGACTACTGTGTCTCTCATGGGAATATTGTGTCAATGTTCTTGAAGGAAAAGCACTTGTTTTGAAACGAAAAGGCTAGCAAAGAAAAACAACCCTGTTCGTTAACCGAATCTCCTATAAAAACTTTCTGCAACAGTCATAGCAGCCAGAATAGCCAGTGTCTTGTGTCTGAATCCTTGTTTTTAACTCTCTACTTAGAACCCCTACCTTCACCATCACCTAACACCCACCAACCTGAAGAAAATTATGTGACATAGGTACTATTAAAGAAAATCTGAAAATGGTGACTAATATCTAGTACATGCAATTAAAGGCTACCCATTAGTAGTGCTCAATAATCGAAATGTTTGTGTATGTTTTCTTTCTTATAAGCTTGCACTTATAAGCAAACGCATAAACTATCTATTCTTTATATTTTTCAAAACGAGCCTTCTTTTAAATTTTATTTTTACAATTACAAAGATATACAATTAAAAGTTCATATTTGGGTTTTGGTCACACAGTGTTCCAGTACCCATCCCGCCACCAGTGCCCATCTCCCACCACCAACATCCCTGGTTCCTCCCTCCCCAGCCCTCCTCCATGGCAGGTTCCTTATTTCTTTCCATTTCTCTCTCTCTTTTCCTTCCCTCCAGACTATGGATTACAGAACATACATTAAAGGGTTGTCATGTGTATCTTTTGCCCTCTATTTAATGCTCAGTTCTAGGTTGGCATTAGTACCCTCGACAATTGTTAGCACACTGTTCCATTTTCTGTCTTACCTAGCCTCTGACTCCACACACATTTGGATAATTTCCACCTTTGACAAGACCTCCTGATATATGTTTCACTTGACCTTGGATATTGGTATCATAATATGTACATATATTTATGTTATGCAGATAAATGCAGTCATTCTGTATCTGTCTCTCTCTGGCTAATTTCGCTTCAACATAATCTTCTCCATGTCCATCCATTTATAGGCAAATTTTATAACTTCATTTTTCCTAACAGCTGCATAGTATTCCATTGTGTAGATGTACCAAAGCTTTTTATCCAGTCATCGATTTTCGGGCACTCTGGTTGCTTCCAGATTCTGGCTATTGTGAATAATGCTGCTATGAATATAAAAGTAGGGATGGTGTTTCCACGTATTTTGTAAACTATTCATTCTTAAAAGAGAGAATGCACATCATTTTTAAAAATATGACTTTCTTCATTTATTACTGCCAGAACTCATTAACATTCATTTTTCCCTTTGCTAAGCCGCTTTCTGTTATCACCAAGCCCCTTTACAATTAGTGTTATATGTAGATAACTTGTCATTTGGCTCTCATTCTTTTGCAGGGGTTCTGCTATTATATTAGATATGTCGGAGGCGGCATCTCTATCCTTCCCTTTATCATAAAAATGTGATTTATTAATACCCTTATATTATTGGCATGATCACCATAACACCACTGTATAATCTAAATATTTCTGTGGTCATGCCCATTGGCCTTGACAACTCCCTTTCTTTTTTTTTCTGCCTTTCTTTCAAGATACATACTATAATATTTGTGATTTTTAGTTGATCCCTTGATCACTTGACATTCCATTATTTTCAATTTTGCTCGAGGGCACCAGAAAAGTTTCCATTAGACCCTATCATGTGCCAAGTAGTCCAATGGCATCTGCTTGCTTTGGAATACAAAGAGCCTCAACTGTTCATTCAGGGTCTTGAGGAAAGGAAGTCTGATGATCTAGAGGGGTGGACATTACGTTAATTTTGCTGTCCAATGGGATCCAGTTGAGAACGGCCCTAGTCCAGCGGTCATCTCCAAATTGTATTTATATGTCCAGCCCATTCGATTTTCGTATGGCCTTCACAAACAAGATAAGTGTCCCTGACTCTCGATCATGAATGGAATGGGTTAAACTTGATTCTTCTCTACTTGAGTGAGACATGCTATTCCAAGCATAGTTTTTGATTCCTCTTGGGATACCCTAAATAGCTGTTCTACCTTGCTTTCCTAGGACCCAGGCCCTCAGGCTTATGTTAATGCAGGGAGAATGGTGGGAGTCGAAGAGATGTGCCCTGAGCCAGAGGCAGCTTTTTTGTCCTTTTTAGCTATTTGTTCTATGTTTCTTGATAAGTGTTCCATGCCACTCTCTTCCCTCCCAAATAACTCCAGGTTTTAGTCTTCAACATTGAGTTCTCGACCTTAGTGCACACATAACTGCTGTATCTAAAGATGTTTGTTCCATTGAGAGTAAAAATGGAGCTTCTGGAACCAGCGTCAGTTTTTTAGGAATATTGTTCTGTTGAGATGGAGTTGTAGACCTATCTTTCCACATTCCTCACTCCCAGTCAGCCAACATTTTGTTTGGCTAAAGTTTGGCGTTATTAGGGACACGTCATCAGAGAAGTCCGGTGGTGAAGTTGCTCGACCATCTATCTTCACTCCCATTCTTCCCACTCTTTTTTTTTTTTTTTCTTTTAAATACACCCGCACTGCCAGGGTTACCCCCACTCTCACCAGGATTACCCCTGGCGGTCTCGGGGACCATATGGATCCGGATCGAACCCGGTCACACAGGCCGGGCCGCAGTATCAAACGCCACCCGGCTGTCGCCCCCGCCCCTCCTTCCCATTCTAATTGTCACATGACATTCTCAAGGGTGGCTACTCGGAAGAGCTTCGTGAAATGGTACTCACCCCTGCTGAACCCCTCTTTGATTACCGATGATCCACTCCTTGTAGAATGGTGAGACTTTGGTGAATCCGTAATGCACCTCACAGAGGATCTTGATGTATTGGGTTTGAATGCTGCTTGTTAGGGCTTTGATGATTCACTTTGGCGTCAATATGAATCAAAGGCTTTCTTCAATCAATGAATGTGAGAGCCAGAGCGGCATCTTGAACTCCCCTACAAACCTCAATGAGAGATTGGTTACTGCGTGAATATGGTAGATCCCTTTAGAAGCCAGCTTGTTCAACTGGTTGTCCCTTCCTTCAGCTAAGTTCTGCCAATCTCATTCAGGATGACTCAAGAAAAAAGTTCTTGTAGATGATGAACAACAGGCAGATGGGGTGATAGTTGTCAGTGTCGTGGATGTCTCCCTTTAAAATGTATCAAATCACCATTTTTGACAATAGAGAAGAACTGTTCCCGGGAACATGTAAAACGAAAGAGGCTTTCGGTGCTTGTCAATAATGTAACTCCAAGCCATGAGCACTGATCAATTGAATGCTCTAACAAATCAGATAGGACAATTACACTTGCAGAGATAATGGCCCACTGCCAGCAGTTTCTAATCTTGTTGTCTAAAATCCAACATCCATATACAAGGAAGAAGAAATTGAGAAAATTTATGCCATGTGAACTGGAGGAGTTCTATAGAGGCTCACACTTTCTGCAGATCATAGCTGCGATTTTAATGCCAAGATAGAGACTGAGAAACTTGGTCAAAGAACTCCACATCGTACTCCATGGCCTAGAATGGAAAGAACAGGGTGAGAGACTATCTGAGTTCATTATGCCAAACTCAAGCATCATTCATGGGAACTCACAGTTCCAGAAGGCTGAATCGAAACATTGGACATGGGGGAATCTCCTGGTGGACAGTTCCACACAATGAAATTGACCACATCATATTCAACCGATAGTTTTGCCTTGATGTCGCTGTCATCTCAAATTCCAAACAGGACCAGACCACCGCCTCATGCAAATTCTACTATGTAATGGGGGTGAAAAGGTATGCAACGCTAAAAAGAGAACTCCCAGAATGACCACCAACTGGGAACCCTTTCGCACCATTGCGGCAACATGGAAAGATGCCATCATTGATGACATTGATGAAGAATACAACTAACTGGTTCAGCAACTCCATGATTGTGTGAAGAACGCTAGAGAGAATGCCACAAAAGGACGCCTGTCTTCCCAAAACTGTCGAGCCTCCTTCGCCAACCTGGCAGTCAAGCCCAGACAACCAAATGCTAATGTCCAAGCTCACAAAGCAGCAGAGAAGCGGAAAGGAAGACCTCAAAGAGAAGAGCAGAAATATTGATGATGCAGCAGAAGCCGTGGGGAAAAAGCATACATATTGCTCACCTGTCTTGCCAACTATCAAGACCAAGATGACGCCCTCCAATATCCTGATGGATCGATCACATCTTCCAGTAAGGCAATGGAGAAGATTATTCTAAGGATAACTTCTACTCAGATCCCCTTGATAAGCAGTCCACCGCCACACATACCAAATTCCACAGATGGATATGTCATTCCCAACGTTCCCCCTTCTGAAATCATACATGCCATTTTGTTGATAAAGAAGGGAACAGCACCTGTCCAGACAAAGTCAGACCCAAACACCTGAACAATCTGCCATCAGTACTCATCACTACACTGGCTCAGCCACACGCTCGTCTGATTTTTTAGTTATATATCATTAAAAACCAGCATGCATTAAATTTAGAAGTGAGGAAACTGAGAGAGATAGTACAGGTGCTAGGGTTGCTTACCCAGCTTGTAATATATCATATTTTCACTCTGAGCCCCACATTATGGTCTCCTGAGCCCTATCAGAGTGACCTCTTGGCAAGCCAGGAGTAAAAGCAGTACTGCCTGGTGGCCCCAAAGAAACAAAAAGTTTACCACCAAAAATCCAATTTTTAAGTCTTTCTCCATCACTTGGGGCCTTTTGCCTGATTTTTCCACTGGCTTTCTCTCCTTTTTTTTTGTGGCCAGCTATTATAGTCTAGAAGTCTTGCCTTTTTTTTTATTTAATTCACCTTTTGGTTATCCTCAGCTTTCTTCATTCTTGTTTCTTGCTTCTTTCCATTGTTTTCTGAATTTTTCTTCAGTTTTTCTTTTTGAACATATCTTGAAGTCAATATTTGAGCTTGTCTTCTTTGCAAAATCCAAGGACTCAAAGCTAAATCAGTTGTTTTAAGGCACCACGGAAAACATTATGATATAAACACAAAGATGGTTTCCGAAGTATGTTTAGCTAGTTTGTTATTTTTTTTTGTTAAACTTGTGCTTCTTTTTTTTTTTTTTTTGTGGTTACCTCCCTGGCTCTTTGCTCAGGAATTACCTCCTGGCGGTGCCTCGGGGACCATATGGGATTCCTCGGGGACAAGAACCCGGTCAGCCACATGCGAACAACTGTGCTATAACTCCAGCCCCCTGGAACTTGTGTTTTAGGTCCTTGTTGCTTTCTTAGGTTGGAGAATGTCCACGCACCGTTTGCTTTCACTCTCGACTTCAATTGACAGGAACTTTGAGTGCACTAACTGTGTCATGCAGACTTTTGCTAGATTATCAAGCTGCCCAGATGGTATGGGGGGAAAAAAAGTGTACTTTGCTTTGAAGCCTGATTCTGGTCCTCTCCCACCTTGGCCAGGTGTAGTGCAGGAACCCTCTGAGTCCCTTAACAAAAACCAGGAAGTGAGTTCCCTTCTACTCCAAAAATGCGCGCGGGAATGGAGGAAAAAACTCAGGGACTCGCGCAATTTTTAAAAGGCTTTACTATCACAGATTCGATATACAATCCAAGCACAGAAAAAACCCTCGACCCTGGGTCTCTAGCTAGACCCCCAGCCGGTGTAGGCCAAGATTTTTGGCTGCCACTTCATGTGCTGAGGCCCAACAGAAAATGGAGAGGACTGGACAGGTAGGGAAGCCGTAACGGCAAAAGAGTGCTTTCTTCTCTTCTTGCTAATATTTTATAGATAGAAACCACCAAAACTTCCCATCCTGGCACATTGTGGGCTGAGCTATCTAGAGATGAAAAACAGGTAAATAGCTCTATATTGAAATGAAGCACTGCAGGTGGCCTTCAGGTCTTACATATGACCCAGAGCTATCCAGCGTCTCCCTCCCTACAGAGCTGGGAGGGGCTGTAAGCTAAGGGAAGTTGAAAGCTAAGTAGGGTGTCACCCAACAGTGTAGCATTAGCGTTGTGGGGAAACTCTTGGGGCACCCCTACACAGAATCCAGGAGCAGATCAGGGATCCTCTTCCCCAGGGATCGTGGCTCATGGATGAGAAAGACACAAGAACCCAGCAAAGTTTTATAATGCTTTACTTGCACATAGGTTCTAAGCATACAACCAGCAATAGAAAAACCTGAATTTAGGGGTTTCCGGGTTGGGCCCTGGCCACTTGTAGACCAAGATGGCTGCCACCACTGTTAAGGCCCTGCAGAGAGTAGGAGACAGGGAAGAATGCCAGCAGGAAGGGAGAAAAGGAAAGAGGCCCCCATCCCCACTCCCCCCAAGCAGGCTAGGGTTTTTATATTCTGCAACACAGACTGCCCACTCCAATGGAAAGCATCAGGTCAAATCCCGTAACTTCTCCCAGGACCTCACCTAGGCCCTTTGAGATATTAATGTGCTGCCAAGATTTGCCTTGGAAGTGCCCCCTGTAGGCTAGAGGAGGAGCAGGAGCATCTGAGAGCATGAACTGTAATCTCAGAATACAAAGGCATGCATCTGTACCAAAGAATGTTCTATAGCCAGTTAAATATTTCTCCAAGCCTTCACAAGACTCTTGTCTTTACTTCATGGTTGTTCTGTATTTTATCTGCCTTTGACTTATCAGAGAGCCATGCTTGCTTCTGAGGCAAACAGCATTTCTCTGGTCTAATTACTTAGAGTTCCAATGTGGCCAGGCAAATACACCAGTAAGATCTAGCTAGTCCTATGATGATTGTGGCAGTATGAGAGAATTTATACTAGCCAGTATAGAATACATGGTCAGATGAACTGCCACATTCAAACTATCCTCCTATCTACAAAGTGATATGCAGGAGGGGCACCCCAGGACAGATGCAGAGGCTCTGGACAGCAGTGTACTGCAAACATTATACTATCTACATATTTGACTAGGGTGGATGCTTTCAGAATTTTTGGTTTTTGGTTTAATATTTGGTTTAAAACCAAAAGAGAGTTTGTTTTCCTCCATTACCCTTGTCCATTTTGTTTTTCCTCAGTAGACTGCTTCAAAATGTAAAGTCAGATCACATGACTTTACTTCCACTCAGATATAATGCCTTTCATCATATTTAATATCCAACTCTTTATGGTGGTCCCTCCATGCTCAACTACTGACTCAAACTCTCATACACACTCCTTAGGGCTCTTTTGTTTATTCTCCTCAAGGTTTTGCTGTTCTACAATCCTGCCAAGCACACCCCGGAATCCTTCTGCCTGAAATGTTCTCAACAATTTTATACATGAATTATTCTTGTAAGTCAGGGTCTTTATTCAAAAGTATGCAGAGGTTTCTTATGTCCATCCTCCTTGTCCAAAAACAGTGACCCTCTCCCAAGTCATTGTCTAACCCCCTTACCCTTCATTTTATTTCAAAGCATTTCACACCATCTCATGTTATACTTGCTTGTGTTTGCGTTCTGTTTTCTACCTTCATCACTATGGATCATAGAGTTATGAGCTAACCTTATTTCATGGCCACCACCTGCAGCAGGTGCTCCACTTCTGAATCATCACCAGGTCCTTCATTAACTATAAATAAGTAAGAGCCTGGGGTCTCTGTGGAGTCTCTTTTGTAAGAAAACAATAATACCATTTATGAGGTTCCACTTTCAGGATCTGAATCACTTTCCAAAGGCCCATCTTCTGTTACCATCATCCTTAGGCACCAATGCATGCAGTGGCAAGAGGGAGACCAACTTTCAGACTGTCACAGCAGATGACAATAAGTATGTATTGAATTTAAAAGTGATATGTCAATGGCTTGGGACTCTTAGTAAGAGCATAAAGAACTTCTGGCATAGATCTAATAAGACAGCTTTTTCCCAACAAGGCAGACACATTGGCATTTTCAGTGGACTGCCCCTCCACCCCTCAAAGAACAGGACATTTTACAACACATTCTTTAGCCAGACTTTCCAGTATCATCCCTCATCCAATGATATGGTCTGAATGTGTTCCCCAACAATTCACATATTAGAATTCAAATACCAATGAGACGGTGTTAGAAGATAGGTCTTTGGGAGTGATTAATCCATGCTGCGGGAGTGGAACCCTTTGAATGGGGTGTTAGCACTAATACAAAAGAGACCCCGCAGAGAGTTCTAGCCTCTTCCTCATATAGGGACCTTCAGCAAAAGTCCATGTAAAGGAGAGATATCCTTCACCTGACAATGCTGTCAGCCTGATCTTAGACTTCCTGCTTACAGTCTGTGTGGAAATAAATTTTGTTGTTTGAAGCTGCATCATTGGTGGCATTTTTGTGCCAATAACCCTAATAGATTAAGACATCTGACAAGCAAGATTATTACTATATTTCTAAATGTCCTCTTGGAGTGGAAGGTACGGTATAGACCTGACTGGGAAATGACCTGGAAAACTAGGAACTCATCATTAGTGTCAGATATGCCTGTATTTTTTAAACATTCCAATTTCTGTCATTGCCTATAAGAGGTCTTGCTTTGTTATTCACTTCCACTATCTTCTACAAGTCTAAGAGCTCCTATGGGTAGAAGTCATGATTTTTATCAGGTATTATCCTATGTGAATACGCGACATATTTGTGTTTTATATATGTAAACATGAATATTCCTATTTTGCTTTCTGATCAGACTGTCCCCGTTTTACAGTCATGTGCTTTTCTCCACCATGTGACCCATCTGTGGCTTATCCAGCAATGGTAAAGAAACAGTGCAGGAACTTTGATATCAGTGACCACTGACCCTTCTGCCACCCCTCGCGGACCCAGCTCTGAGTCATTATATTTGCTCCTGCCACTGCAGGTATGATGATAAATCTCCTTAAAGATGAGAGAATTGAGTTAAGATTCTCTTCCTTCCCTTCACTCTTCTTTTCTCAACCTGTACTCATGAAAATTCTGAACTATAATCCAGTGTACACATGAGGCATTACATAATAAAGAAACTCCACCCCCATGCTATGTGTTATGGGGGTTGGGTACTGTCATCACTTCAATAGCCATCAGGAAACTTTGTCACCTGTTCAATATCTTATGAGATCCACTCGACTTGGCCACTATACCTTCTAGTGGGCCACACATGAACCCCTGTCCAGGGAGCTGAAGGGCCTCCCCACTCATGGCCTGGATCAGCCCAGATGGTCTGAAGGATCCCAGCACAAAGCCTGGGATGAATCTGCATCAGTTGTACTAAGGTCCGGTCCTGCTCCTCCCCAGATCTGAAAGTGCTTCCTGATGGTCTACTTGAGACGTGAATGGGCTGGTGCAGATGCAGCTGTTGGGTGAAACTTCAACGGCCAGGTCTGTGTTTAGAACCATGTAGTGGGTTTTATTGGACAGGTTTTCAGTCGACATCTGGTCTTGCAGTTACCCAGAAGTCCATGAGGACTCCATGTCTCCTGCACTTCAGCCACACCAGTAGGTGGTCCAGAGCCTGATAATCACATGAGTGAGGTTAAATCAGGCACCCCCAGCTTTCTCCAGTTCCTGTGCACCGTTAGAAGGCCATGTGCCTAGGATCATCAGCCCCTCTCACTGATGGTGTCCAAGAAGTCCTAAATAAACCACTGTAAACTACAGGTATAACGTGAACTGCTAGGGCAGCACTTCATGACATCTGAGAGCTTGTCTGCATCCTTGGTGACATCAAGGTGGTGGTGTGGAAGCCAGCACGATGATGCCACAGTCAGCAGGAAAGACGCCAGGACTGTGCTCTCTGTGTACATTCTGGCTTCCCCAGAACCAGCTGGTAGGTAAATCTTTGAGCTCAGTGCATTTGCCTGGTCTTGTTGGGGGAATTGTATCCACAGTAGTCAAGTTCTTGGACAAATTGGCCAGCTTTCAGGCTCTAGCCTCTCCCTAGTAAAGAATAAATACCTCTGATTCCTGTGTCGCATGAGGAAGGTCTGGTTGAAGAACTGCACTGACCATTGGTAGGACTTATTGTGCAAGTGAATCAGCTTATTGGACCGATCACCAAAGTAACGTGAAAAGTAGAGTTCAGGGACACAAACTCCGATACACTGGAAATTCCAGCTCTCTCTGTGCCCTCTTGACCATCTGATGGATCTGCCTGATCTGGTGTAGCTCGGTGTTGTTAGCCAGCAGGCACAGGCGCAGCTGAAAATCATATGGGCCACTTACCTGAGATAGGCCCAGGCCTTACCCAGCTCTCCCCACCTGGAGGCTGACTCCACTACGCCTCTCTGCCGGGACTTCGACCGTGGAAATGTTCACCTCTAGGTTTAATCAGCTCCCTTTCTCAGAAGCCAGCAGATAGGGCTGTTTCCTGAAGGAGCTGGACTCTGCCTCTAAGAACTGTGAGGGCTGGATGAGAGGTCTTGGGGCAGGCAGATTGGGTCCTGTATACTCCATCTGTAACTCATTGTTTGATAACCAATTCACCCTGAAACTTAATCTTTTCTCTGCATCCATTTCAAGGCTTATAGTAGTTACTTCAAGTCACAATTTAAAGAGAAGCCTCCCCAGGTAGCAGGGAAGTGTTGCTGACTGGACAGTGTTATTTGTGGCACAGGCCTGCAGTCCACCCTCACTTTTCACTAAGAGAATAATCTTTTGTTTTCGTAGAGCTGTTGGCTGGCTAGAGGCACTGGTACTTCTTTTGCAACTGATTTGCTTCTGACTCCTGGATATTGCGATTCCGGTTTGAACTGGCTGAACAAACTAGTGACTTGTCTGGAACTGGAACTAATAGTTTAATTCTCCTGACCACTAAGGTCCCTCTTTGCTTGGTGTCTTTTTCAAATTGGTCATATTTGTTTCTATACTCCCATAGTTTATGTGAGTCAGATCTCCTCACCTGCATGCCTGGTAAGGGTGAGGGATCACAGAGGCCAGACTAGTGCTTCTTACCCACTGGCTTTTAGCTCCCATCTTGGCAATGAACGGAATTACATACGCACCTTTTCAGCCAGATTTGGAAAGGTTTCTAAAGACCTTGGTCTATTTCGCTTAGCTCAAACTTACTTTTTCTTTTTAGATCTTTGGCCACACCCAGCAGTGCCTGTAGGATTCCTCCCTACTTGGTGCTGGGGGGCTGCCCTGGCAGTGCTTAGAACTGTGCAGCAGCAGGGAATTGTTCTGCCTTCTGCCAGCGTTTGTTCGCTCTGTCCCTGAGCTCTTCTCCTGTTCACACCTCCATACTTTATGCCTTTTGAGTCAAAATGCAAATGTTAGGGAGATTTTTGTCTCCAGGCTGGGAGAAGCTCGGCCCTCCTTCCCCATAGCGTTCTTCAAACCAGATCATCGATGAGTCAGAGTTGCAAAGCCGACTTTAGGGTCTGATGGACTATCACAGTGCCTTGCAAGTTCGAGAATGTAGAGCATTGGAAGCGCTGGTGCCACCGCCCCAGGGTGGGTATGCTTCGTGGGGTGTCAGACGGTATAAGCCTGACAACTCTGCCCCCCGAGCCCGGTGTTCGTCGTATTTCCTGAGAGCTGCTAGTGATTTTCTGGATTGCATTGCCGCCAGGCTGTATGTGCACTACTGGCAGGCTGCAAACTCTGGCAAGCACCACAACTAAAAGATGTGTATAAGCACAAAGACTGTTGCTCACCTATGTGATACACCTCACACAATGACACACTCATTACTTCTAGTGAGCACTGCAACCAAAAAATATGGGAGCACAACCAAAGTGTGTGATGTATGGCAAGCACTACAACCAAATGTATAATATTTGACACAAAGCAGAGTGTGCTGGAACCACACAACCATGGGTGTGTGACTCCTTGTCATTACAAAAACAACAAAGGAAAGCAAGGAAGGAGAAACATGAGTTACAGCATTAGCAAAGGAATGAAGGCCAGAGAGATCAGACAGGGGCTTTTATTTGCACCTGTTCAACCCAAGTTCAATCCCTGGCACTGCGTAAGGTCCTCGAGCACTGGCCAGGAGTGCTCACTGTATCACTGTATCACTGTCTTCCCGCCATCATCGATTTGCTCGAGCGGGCACCAGTAACCTTCCATATGACCTGTCTCATGCAAGTAGCCAAGGGGGCACCTGCTTGCTCCAGGAACATAAAGAGGCTCAAAACCATTCCATCAGGTCATGGGAATGAGGTACTGTTACTGGTACTAAGTATATTAAATAATGACATGGGTAGCTTGCCAGGCCTGATACGGCGTGTGGGTAGCATACTCTGTAGTCATCTGAATCTAAAAATCCAGCATTTATTAATGAACCGCGCCACACAAGAGGCCGGCAGAGCCAGGCTGTGATAGGCTGGTCTGCTGGGTGAGTTCTGGACTAGGAAGTCCGATGTTGAAATGGAGGCCTCCTCATGGAGTGGGGCTCTGCCTGGCATGTTTGCAGGTTCTGCTGGGGTGAAGGGCCAGGCTAGAACTCACCATCCCTCCTGGGCTGGCGAGTATTTCATGAGTGCCCTGAGCACAAAGAGAGGAGGAGGAGTTAGCCCTTGAGCACCGCTGGGGTATGGCTCTCAAAACCAAATAATAAATTAATAAATAGAATAAAAATGTAATAGTAAAGTACCCTTCTGTGAAATCTCCTCAGTCATGGGCATCCATAAGGGTATAAAAGTGTGTGTTTGTGTGTGTGTGTGTGTGTGTGTGTGTGTGTGTGTGTAATGCTACATGCGCAGGCCATGCTTAAGCATGTATGTAACGTATACTGATCACAGTTAAAATTACTTTTTTCTGGCCCTATTTAATGCCCCATCCAATCCCCTTTTCAGCGGAATTCCCAGAGGCCTGTTGGGTGTGCTCCATCCTGCAGCTTGCTGTCTTTTAATATGCTCCCTTTGCTGTGGTCTCTTAAGAGCAAGAAAAACCAATACTCAAACTGAAAATTGATCAGTCTTTATGTAAAATCATTCCCTTGACAAATAAATAAATGCATGAATGGTTAAATAAGATGTGTTTCTGTGATACTTGGTCATTAAAAATAGGATTCTTGGGGCCAGAGCAATAGTGTGTTTGCATTTGGTCGATCTGAGTTTGATCCCTGGAACACTGTATAGTGCCCTGAGCCTGCTTTTCAGGAGTGATCCTGAGTGGGGTGGTGAGGACTAAGCCTCTGAGTACTGCCACAGGTGTAGCAAAAAGAACTGTGTACATATGTATGGATTATCTCACCTTACAGGAGATGATACTAGTGTGGCAGAATGTGGTGCACAAAAGGAAAATCAGTCTCTGAGGGAAGGGAATATGTATGTGTTCCTGCGCCCCCTTCTCCTCCCTACTATTGATGTTGTTGGTGCAAAATCTGGGTGAGGGTGGGGTCACAGCCACTCAATTGTTCCAGAGATGGCACACCTGTTGTGGCACCAGGTATCGCAACAGTAGTGCTGGGATTGTATTTCAGGATGTGAAGTGGGCATTAAAATCATGGCCTCACACCTTAGGTGCTCCACCACTGAGTCATCTCCAGACTTGTCCTAGATATGTGACTTTTGAGAAAAGGGCCTTCAAGAAGTGCTCCAGAGTGTGAGGATCACTCCTGGTATTATGTAGCCACATGGCTGGGCAACGCCAGCTTCGATAGGATGGGGTCAGGAACCACCAGGACCATTGCTGCAGTGCTGGAGGACACACTAGTACATTGTATGGTGTCAGGGGGACTTCCAGGGCTACACCCTGGTGGTGCTCCAGTAGCCAGGTAAGCTGCCAGGGTTTGAATTTGGCCCCCATGATGCACACAAAGCATATGCCCTTGATCACTATTAGGATCTAGTGCATTTCAAACCCTCAGTTGATTACAGCACATTTCCTTCGCATTTCATCCCCTGCCTACACAATAGTAGAGCACACACACACACACACACACATTATTATATCTATGCCATTTGTTGTTGGGAATGGCTTTATTTCATTCATCTGATTCATCACCTCATTCATCTGATTCATCAGGTCTGGAAAACAGTGGCCCACAAATAGATGCTTGTATTTGCCAAATGACAAATGTTGTGGGCTAAAACGTGGAATCGCTGTATTCTGATTATGCCTGGCAGGCACTCCGACCAAGATAGCTACCGCCTGGGAAGGTCCAATTATAGTGACTTTGTAAAACAAAATCCAGCCAGAAGAGGCCATATGTACGAATAAAGCTTACAGGTGTGATCCCCAGTCATAGAATAGGCTGATCTTCACGCACAGAATAAAGCCTTCCTTCCCTCAATGCACTTCAACAAACCAATCCTGCCAGGAAACCTCAGAGGCTATGCCAACAACCTTGGCAATAGAGCCTATCTGCTCTTAACCTTTGTGACCCTCAAAAACCCAATTCCTTCTTTTTATCTACTCTAAACTTTATATTACCCTAAGCCAATTTTCTGTTTAAAATTGTATTCACTGAACAGGAAACAGCTGGTCATACCATCTGCTGTAGATTAATTCTTCATGTACTTGAAGCCTATAATTAGTCATTCTCAGCCTTCTTCTCCAGGCAAAATATCCTATTTCCTTTAGCCCTTCCCAAAAGGTAGTTTATTTCTTTCCAATTGTTTGCACTGTCTTCCTAGTGTTGTTCTCAGTATCAGGTTGCTTTCCACACTCCTGCACATTGAGGAAGGGTGGCTGCGTGAGGGCTATTGGTTGAGGTCACCACTACAAGCTCTGCCCAGACTTGCTTATTTTTAGATGGCCATTCGGAAGGGAACAGCAGTCTTAATTGATGGGGATGCTTTTGGCATTGAAACTGGAAATCAGACAAGTATACTCTGCTTCTACTCACGCCAGAATAAT
>JAJIBD010021751.1:0-63456 GCA_021461705.1 Cryptotis parvus
AGTAGCAAAGAAAACTACAGACCAATCTCCCTGATGAATACAGATGCTAAGATCTTCAACAGAATACTAGCATGTAGAATCCAAAGAGTCATCAAAAAGATTATACACCATGACTAAGTGGGATTCATCCCGGGAATGCAAGAATGGTTCAACATCCGCAAGTCAATCAACATAATACATCATATCAACAAAAAGAAAAATAAAAACCATATGATCATATCAATAGATGCAGAGAAGGCATTTGACAAGATTCAACACCCATTCATGATGAAAGCTCTCCGTAAAATGGAGATTGAAGGAACCTTCCTCAAGATAATCCAGGCCATCTACTACAAGCCCACAGCGAGCATCATTCTCAATGGGGAAAAAACTGAAATCCTTCCCCTTAAGATCAGGGACAAGACAAGGCTGCCCACTCTTATCACTTCTATTCAATATAGTACTGGAAGTACTTGCCATAGCAATCAGGGAAGAAAAAGACATTAAGGGCATCCAGATAAGAAGGGAAGAAGCCAAGTTATCACTATTTGCAGATGACATGATATTATACCTGGAAAACCCGAAACTCTCTACCAAGAGGCTCCCAGAAATAATACATTCCATAGTAGAGTGGCAGGGGTACAAAATCAATACCCAAAAGTCAATGACCTTCCTATATGCAAACAGCGAAAAGAGAAGAAAGGGACATTAAAGAAACTATCCCATTCACAATTGTGCCGCAGTAAATCAAATACCTCGGAATCAGTTTGACAAAGAATGTAAAGGATCTCTACAAAGAAAACTACAAAAAACGTTACTTCAGGAAATAAAGGAAGACCTGAGGAAATGGAGACACATTCCCCTGCTCATGGATCGGAAGGATTAACATTATCAAAATGGTAATACTCCCTAGAGCTTCATACAGATTCAAACCCATGATGTTTTCAAAGAAATTGAAGAAACACTCCTGAAATTTGTATGGAATAATAAACCCCCACGAATAGCTAAAAAGCAATCCTTGGAAAAAGAAGATGGGAGGTATCACTTTTCCCAACCACAAGCTCTACTACAGAGCAGTTGTAATTAAGACAGTGTGGAATTGGTATAGAGACAGATCCGTAGACCTACGGAATAGAACTGAATATCCTGAAACACACTCTCAAATATACAACCACTTATTCTTCCATAAAGGAGCAAAAAATATTAAGTGGAGCAAAGAAATCCTCTTCAGCAAATGGTGCTGGGCAAACTGGGCAGCTACGTGTAAAAAAATGAACTTAGACCTCCTTCTGACGCCATGCACAAAAGTCAGATCAAAATAGATTATAGATCTCAACATCAGACATGAATCTATAAGGTACATCGAAGAAAACATAGGAGAAACACTCTACGACATAGAAACCAAAAGCATCTTTTTTTTTTTTTTGCGTCACACCCGGTGATGCTCAGGGGTTTCTCCTGGCTCTGCACTCAGGAATTACTCCCTGGCGGTGCTCGGGGACCATATGGGATGCCGGGATCGAACCCGGCCGCCGGGCAGGCAAGGCAGAACGCCCTACCCGCTGGGCTACCGCTCCGCCCCCAAAAGCATCTTTAAAGACTGACACACCACTGACAAAGCAAATGGAAGCAAAGATAAACAAATGGGATCATATAAAATTGAAAAGCTTCTGCACCCTCAAAAGAAATGGTGACCAAGATACAAAAGACAATCCACAGAGTGGGAAAGGATATTCACGCAATACCCATCTGACAAGGGGTTAATATCCAGGATATATCAAGCACTGGTAGCACTTCACAAGAAAAAAAAACAGCCAGCCCCATCAAAAAAAATGGGGAGAAGAAATGAACAGAAACTTCCAAAAAGAAGAAATTCGAATGGCCAAAAGGCATATGAAAAAAGTGTTCTTCATCTTTAATCATCAGGGAGTTGCAAATCAAAAACAACAATGAGGGTACCATCTCACACCACAGAGACTGGCACACATCTAAAACAGCAAGAACAACCGGTGCTGGCGTGGATGTGGGGGAAAAAGGGACTCTGATCCACTGTTGGTGGGAGTGCCGACTGGTCCAGCCCTTTTGGAAAACAATATGGGCATTCCTCTGAAAAACTAGATATTGAGCTCTCATTTGATCCAGCAGTAGCACTCCCGGAGAGACCAAAAAAAC
The DNA here is from genome assembly GCA_021461705.1 of Cryptotis parvus. Classification (NCBI taxonomy): domain Eukaryota; kingdom Metazoa; phylum Chordata; class Mammalia; order Eulipotyphla; family Soricidae; genus Cryptotis; species Cryptotis parvus. The sequence goes on from JAJIBD010021751.1 coordinate 2,152, forward strand.
ACATAGCAGAAACACTATCTGTACTTCTTTATTCATCTCCGCGCTTATTCACTATAGCTAGAATCTGGAAACAACCTAAATGCCCGAAAACAGAGGACTGGTTAAAGAAACTGTGGTTCATCTGCACTATGGAATACTATGCAGCTGTCAGAAAAGATGAAATTATGAAATTTACCTGCAAATGGATGGACATGGAGACTATCATGCTGAGTGAAATTAGTCAGAAGGAAAAGGACAGATATAGAATGATTGCATTCATTAATAGGATATAAATAGATACCAGTATATTACTAAGTGTGGGAAATGGTAATGGCAGATTAAAACTCACCATTGAATATACACAAAGAGACTTAAGTGATAAACTCTAAATATCAGCAGGGCTAGCCACAATGTGTAAAATAAGAGGGACAGAGATGCAGAGACAGAGATAAAGAGGAAAGCGCAGCTACCTGCTATTGAGGCAGCCTGGGGGTGGGCGGGAGGGGGTGGGGTACATTGGGGGTGGAAATGGGGCACTGGTGGAGGGATGGGTGCTGGAATACTGTATTACCAAGAACTAATTATGAACACCTTTGTAATTGTATGTCTCACGGTGGTATAATAAAAAAATAAAAAAAAAAAACATATCAACTCCCTCCTTTTCACAGCTTCCATTCCCATGTTGCTGTTGTGACGACAAGGACTGCACAAATGCTGCCTGTTGTCCCGGAGCACTGAACGGGTGCTCCGACACATGTTCCTTGTAGTGCCACTGTGGAGGGGGCAGGGCTCAAACAGACTCCTGAGTGCAGCGCTTGAACATCTTTTTTTTCCTTTGGGGCTACACCAGTTGTGCTCAGAGCAACTCCTGCGGGAGTGCATGAAGATGGCATGCAGGGGAAAATGTGGTGCCAGGGCCGACTCAGATGTCCTGCATGTAGGCACATGCTGGTCCAGCCCACAGAGCTCTCGAAAGCACATGATCATCTTTCCTCAGAGGTCGCAGAGACACAGTGCTCACAGAGAGCCTGGCACAGGCAGCAGGCTTCCAACACCACACTTGGCACGTGAGCAGCACCTGCAGTTGATCTCCCTGGTCTCACACTTGCAAGCCAGACGCTTGAGTCATTGAGCCCCCTTCTAGCCCCTATAGGTCCATTTCCTGTTTTGTAGCAAGTCCATGGATTTGTTAAACAGGACATAAGTTTTGGTGTCAGTTCAGTAGAAGTTGCAAGGCTAGAATATTGTGCACAGCACATATCTTCCAGCGGAAAGTCTGTTGTGGCTTTTCTGACCATGGTAAAATGGCTCGATTGCTCAGAGGCGTATGTTTGCACCGCTGGAGCCCCAGAAGTGAGCCCTGGCACTTCGTGGGTTCCTGGGAGATAAGTGAGAGGTAGCCTCTGAGCTTTGCTGGATGTGGTCCAAAACCCCAAATAATAAAAAAACGCTGGACCTATAATACAATGGGTAGGGCACTTGCCTTGCACATGGCCAACCCACATTCAATCCCTGGTACCCTTTATGATCCCCTGAGCCTGCCAGGAGAGATCTCTGAGCATGACCCCCAAATCCAAATACTAACTAAATAATAATAATGAATAGAGTAAGATAATATAAAATAAATGAATAACAATATAATACAAAATAATAATAAAAAGCATCTTTTTCAATATATGGATTCACCTATAGGTGCTTCATAGATCAAACCTGTGTGTATCTGTGTGTGTGTGTGTGTGTGTGTGTGTGTATGGTGTAGGGGAAGGAGAGAGCTGTGAATTTAAGGAAGGGTCAGTTGATAAAATACTGACCTCTTTATTAGAACCTTCTCAGAAATTTTTTACATTTATTTATTTATTTATTGACAATTACAAAAATGTTCATGTTTGGGTTTCAAGCCATACAGTGTTCCAGCACCCATCCCTCCACCAGTGCCCACCTCATACCACCAATGTCCCCGATACCCTCCCACCTCCCCTAGTCTGCCTCCGTGGCAGGTTCTCCATCTCTTTTCTCTCTTTCTCTCTTACATGTTGTGGATTGTAATAGACTTTCAACAATTATTGGTCTACTGTTCCTTTCAGAAATTTTTTTAAGAAAACCTCTTTGCTTACAATTTTTATTCTTACCTCGAGAACATCTGGATAACATCATTGCTACTGACTCACTCCACTGTACTGCTCTCTTCAGAAACAGGCATGGGAGGGGATTTCCAGTAAGCATGTTTACTTCGGTGTCCAAATCTATTTCCTTGGCATGGAGCTGTGTGATTACAGGCATTGCTAGGGCTCTCAGCCCTGGAATGAATTGGCAGTGGGTACATACTGCTGCACATAACTGACTCAGAACTGCTGCTAATGACAAGTACTCTCCAATGCAGCTGTGTCCAAGCAGTGTCTTCAAGGTGCCACCTAGAAGAGCATGTGCTTCCATAGAAGGGAAAATCTGAACATGCAGGAATATTTTGAGATAAAGATGATCAGTAAGGGTGCTGACATATTTAGTTGCCCCCTTAAAGACTGATTAATCTAGAAACTTTGGCATTACTTAGTGTAAAACAACTCTCCTTCATCACCTGCTGTAGTTGGGAACCCAGAAGTAGCATTTTTTAAAGTATTTTATTATACCACCGTGAGATATACAAATAAAAAGATATACAATTAAAAAGTTCATGTTTGGGTTTTGGTCATACAATGTTCCAGCACCCGTCCCTCTACCAGTGCCCATCTCCCACCACCAACATCCCGGTTCCCTCCCCTCCCCAGCCCACCTCCATGGTAGGTTCTCTATGTCTTTCCCTTTCTCTCTCTTTCTCTTTTCCTTCCCTTCCAGACTATGGATTACAGAACATACATTAAAAGGTTGTCATGTGTATCCTCTTGCCTCTATTTAATGCTCAGTTCTAGGTTGGCATTAGTACCCTCGACAATTATTAGCACACTGTTCCATTTTCTGTCTTACCTAACCTCTGACTCCCACACGTTTGTGACAATTTCCACCTTTGACAAGACCTCCTGATATATGTTTCACTTGACCTTGGATATTGGTATCATAATATGTACATATATATTTATGCCATGCAAATAAATGCAGTCATTCTGTATCTGCTCTCTCTCCTTCTGGCTAATTTCGCTCAACATAATCTTCTCCATGTCCATCCATTTATAGGCAAATTTTATAACTTCATTTTTCCTAACAGCTGCGTAGTATTCCATTGTGTAGATGTACCAAAGCTTCTTTATCCAGTCATCGATTTTCGGGCACTCTGGTTGCTTCCAAATTCTGGCTATTGTGAATAATGCTACTATGAACATAAAAGTAGGGATGGTGTTTCCGCTGCTTATTTTTGGTTTCCCAGAGTAGATTCCCAGGAGTGGTATGGCTGGGTCAAATGGGAGTTCAATTTCTAGTCTTTGGAGGAAAGTCCATATTGTTTTCCAGAAAGGCTGTACCAGCCGGCATTCCCACCAACAGTGGATGAGTGTCCCCCTTTTCCCCACATCCACGCCAGCACTTGTTGTTCTTGCTCTTTTGAATATGTGCCAGTCTCTGTGGTGTAAAGTGGTATCTCATTGTTGTTTTGATTTGCATCTCTCTGATGATTAGTGATGATGAGCATTTTCTCATGTTTTTTGGCCATTCGAATTTCTTCCCTTGCTGAAGTTTCTGTTCATTTCTTCTCCCCATTTTTTGATGGGGTTGTTTGTTTTCTTCTTGTAAAGTTCTACCAGTGCCTGATATATCCTGGATATTAACCCCTTATCAGTTGGGTGTTGGGTGAATATTCTTTCCCATTCTGTGGACTGCTTTTGTATCTTAGTCACTGTCAGAAGTAGCATTTGACTCAGAGCATTTGACTCAGAGCATTTCAGAAATCTTCCATGGAGACATCTGTAGGACTGGAGAATCGTTTGAAGTCTCAGGTTGGGAGCAGACACACCTGTGAGTGCCTGCACCCAGTTCTTAGGGGGACTTTGTGTCCCCAGACACTGATGTGCTGGGACCTTGGATCTGGGTGGCTGCTAGTGGTGGCAGCTCTCTGTTCCTGGCCACACAGGCTTCCAAGTCAGCAAGAGAGACTCAGATAAAGTCAGCTGGAAGGAAATCTCTCACATGTGGGACTGAAAGATACACAGCAAGGGGTGCAACAAGCAGTTAAGGCAACTCAATGGGAGAATTGATTCACACAACTGCGTTTGTTGGGTGGGGGTGGGGACAGTGAGGGTGACAAAAGGAAGGAACCGAAGAGCTTGGGGGAGAGGAGAATGTGGCATTGGAATTATGCACATGGGAAGCTTCAATAGCAGTACTGGAAATCACAGCACCTCCATCAATAAGGATTAAGAACATTCTTAACAAAAAATTGGGGGGTCTGGAGTGATATAGTACAGCAGGTAGGCCACTTGCCTTGCATGGGACCCAGTCCTGGGTTCAATACTGGCCACACCATGTAGTCCCCAAGCAGCACCAGGAGTGATGCCTGAGCTCAGAGAGAGGAGTAAACCCTGAGCACCACTGGATGTGGCTGCCAAACAAAACCAAATAAAAAGAAATATCCACATGGATCTTTTGCAGGAACATTGTAAATTTGGGCAGACGAGGTAGCTCTATGGGCTGAGCATGGTTTGCATTTAGGAGGCTCCAGGTTTGAACCCCAGCACCACATGATCTTCCAGAACTGATAGGAGTGACTCCCACCAAGCACAGAGAGTTCAGATAAGCATCCAAGTACCATTAGGTGTGACCCAGATGCCAAAAAACAAAAGAAAGAAAGAAAAAGAAATGATAAGTAAATCCTTACAGCCTTTAGACCCGGGGGACAGTTCAGTGCAAAGTGCCCATGTGGCATGCCTGGTGCTGCAAGTGTGACTCCAGCTGGGCCACATGTGCCTAATGTGATCCTGGTGGTGCTGTTCTTTGGGAACTGCTGGAGCCAGAACAAAGTGTGCATTCTCTGGGGTACCTAAACTAGCATGCAGGAGTATGGCAACTAGCGTCATGGAGCCTGGTCATCACCACAGCAATGAAGGGAAGGGAATAACAACAAACAAACAAAACTCTCTAGACCTTATGTCACCTCCAGGATATTTGAGGACAGAGGGTCACTGGTGTAAGAGTCAGAGGGGCACCTTAAAGTGAGGTGGAGGGAACTGGATACTGGTGAAGGGGTTAGTAATGGTGCATTATGTGCTTAACCCAATCATAAATGACTTTGCAATCCACAGTGACTAAATAAAATTTAAACAAATGCTATGGGAAAAGATCAGAGAAAAACCAAAACAAACAGACTTGAAAATGAGACACTTTAGGATAGTCACACAGTTGGCCTATAACTACAAGTGCTTGAAAGGAAGACAAGATGATCAATGTCAAAACTCCTGTATCTAGGGGCTGGAGCATTAGCACAGCAGGTAGGGAAGTTTGTCTTGCACATGGTTGAATGGGTTTGATCCCTAGCATCCCATATGATTCCCCAGAGCCCACCAGAAGTAATCCCTGAGTACAGAGCCAGGAGTAATCTCTGAACTCTGCTGGGTGTGGGTCCCCGAAACAAAACAAAGAATCTCAAAAAGAAAAAAATAACTAAAGGGAGCAGAGTGATAGTACAGCAGGGAAGGCATTTACCTTGCACACGGTTGATGTGGGTTCAATCCCTGGCATCCCATATGGTGTCTGAGCACCACCAGGAGTAATTCCTGAATGCAGAGACAGAAGTAACCCCTGAGTGTGACCCCAATAAAAGCAAACAATAACAACCAAAAAACAAAAACACAAGGCCTTATTATTTTGATCATAATAATGACCCAAACGAACAACTGTAGGAGACATTTGGGGAAATATTAAACTGGAGAATTTGAGTATGGATTAGACATTAGATAGTACTTGGGATTAAAGTCTAATGATATAATGGTGATAAAGATTACAAAGACTCATAATTGGGGCTGGAACAATAGGACAGTGGGGTGGGCGTTTGCCTTGCATGGGGCTGACCAAGGTTTGATCCCCAATATCCCATATGGTCCCACTGAGCACCGCCAGGAATAACTCCTGAGTGAGATCCAGGAGTAAACCCTGAGCATCACTGGGTATGACCCAAAAAAGAAAAAAAGAAACTAATATTTTGTGGGGTTTGGTTGAAGTATTCAGAGGTAAAGTCATTATGAAAGTAATAATCTATTTATAATGGCTCTGGGGAAACATGTATAGCTTTTATGTTGGAAGGTCAAAACAGAAAAAAAATAGTGTGAGACTTTAGAACATGACAGTTCTCTCAAATAGGTGGAATTTTTAGAATTCCCTTGGAGATTCTGAAAATATCTCCCTTCCTACTTCTTTTTTAGTTAAGCTGTAAATTTCCCCCTCAAACTAGCAATGGGCTCTGCTCAGAGCAATTGCTCTGTTATTTCTCATTAAACTGAAAACCTTCTAGGTTAAAGTGTTCACTGGGTCAAAAAAGGCTGAGAAAGACCATTATTTTTCTTACAGAAGAATCTGGAGTAAAGAGTTACAGGAGTTGGCTCCATTGCCCCCAGGAAATCCCAGCTCTTTTCAGGCCTGGTTCCTGCATCCTTGTGGGATGGATTTCAATGTTGCCTTGGGTGCATTAGGGACCCTTAGGGAGAAGTAGCGCCAGTGCTGGAAAAGAGTTCCCTATGGAGCTGTCACCCCACAATGCTCAGTCTACTCACCAAAACTCAAGCTGCAAAGGATCCTGAAAAACAAGTTCCCATCTCTGAAGGCCAAACAAAGACATAAGGGCAATGCTCTGAGTAAAGAGGATCCACAAAAAGGAATTTCCCTCCATTCTTACTCAGATGTCCTGGAATTTTTAGTAGAGATAGACAAAAAAGAAATAGAAAAATGGATTAGAAGGACTGGAGAGACAGCACAGGGGTGAGGAGAAACAGCATAGGGGGGTGAGGAGAGACAGCAAAGGGGTGAGGAGAGACAGCACAGGGGTGAGGAGAGAAACCACAGGGGTGAGGAAAGACAGCACAGGGGTGAGGAGAGACAACACAGGGTTGAGGAAAGACAGGACAGTGGGTGAGGAGAGACAGCACAGGGGGTAAGGAGAGACAACACACAGGGGTGAGGAGAGATAGCACAAGGGTGAGGAGAGAAAGCACACAGGGGTGAGGAGAGACAGCACAGGGTTGAGGGGAGAAAGCACATGGGTGAGAGAGAGACAGCACAGGGTGAAGAGAGACAGCAGAGGGGGTGAGGAGAGACAGTACAGGGGTCAAGGGAGACAGCACAGGGGTGAGGAGAGACAGGACAGGTGGTGAGGAGAGACAGTACAGGGGCGAGGAGAGACACAACAGGGGTGAGAGAGACAGCACAGGGAGTGAGGAGAGACAAGACAGGTGGTGAGGAGAGACTGCACAGGGGGTGAGAGAGACAAAACAGGGGTGAGGAGAGACAGCACAGGGGTGACGAGAGATAGCACAAGGGGTGAGAGAGACAGAACAGTGGTTAGAGAGATAGAACAGGTGTGAGAAGAGACAGCACAGGGGTGAGGAGAGACGGCACAGGGGAGAGGAGAGACAGCACAGGGGTGAGGAGGGATAGCCCAGGGTGTGAGGAGAGGCAGCACAGGGGGTGAGAGACAGCACAGGCGTGAAGAGAGACAGGACAGTTGGTGAGGAGAGACAGCACAGTGGGTGAGGAGAGACAGAACAGGGGAGAGGAGAGACAGCATAGGGGGTGAGGAGAGACAGGACAGGGGGTGAGGGAGACAGCACAGGGTGTGAAGAGTGACAGCACAGGGGTGAGGAGAGATAGCCCGAGGGTGAGGAGAGATAGCACAGGGGGTGAGGCGAGACGACACAGGGGTGATGAGAGACAGTACACGGGTGAGGATAGTCAGCATCGAGGGTGAGGAGAGAGAACACAGGGGTGAAGTGGACAGCCTAGGGTGTGAGGAGAGACAGCACAGGGGGTGAGAGAGAGAGCACTTGGTTGTGAGAGATTCAGAAAAAAAGTGAGAAGAGACAGCACAGGGGTGAGAAGTGATAGCACAGGGGGTGAGAGAGACAGAACAGGTGAGAAGAGACAGCCCAGGGGTGAGAATAGACAGCACGGGAGTGAGGAGAGACAGGACATGGGGTGAGGGAGACAGCACAGGGTGTGAGGAGTGACAGAACAGGGGTGAGGAGAGATAGCACGGAGTGCGGAGAGACAGCCCAGGAGTAAGGAGAGACAGCCCAGGTGTGAGAAGAGAGGACCCGAGAGTGAGGAGAGACAGCACAGATGGTGAGGAGAGACTGGACAGGGTGAGGAGAGACAGCACAGGAGTGAGGAGGGAAAGCCTAGGGAGTGAGGAGAGAAATCACAGGGGGTGAGAGACAGCACAGGGGTGAAGAGAGACAGGACAGGTGGGGAGGAGAGACAGCACAGGGATGAGGAGATATAGCACAGGGGGTGAGAGAGACAGAACAGGGGTGAGAAGAGACAGCACAGAGGTGATGAGAGATAGCACAGGGGGTGAGGAGAGACAGGACAGGGGGTGAGGGGAGACAGCACAGGGGTGAGGAGAGACAGCACAGGGTGAGAGAGATAGCACAGGGGTGAGGAGAGACAGCACAAACGGTGAGGATGGATAGCCCAGGGGGTGAGGAGAGACAGCACAGGGAGTGAGAGAGAACACAGGGGGTGAGAGACAGCACAGGGGTGAAGAGAGACAGGATATGGTGAGGAGAGACAGCAGAGGGGGTGAGGAGAGACAGCACAGGGATGAGGAGAGACAGCACAGGGGTGAGGAGATACAGCAAAAGGGTGAGGAGAGACAGCACAGGGGGTGAGGAGAGACAGCACAGGGCTGAGGAGAGACAGCACAGGGGTGAGAGACACACAGGGGTGAAGAGAGACAGGACAGGTGATGAGGAGAGACAGCACAGGGGGTGAGAGAACAGGGGTGAGAGAGACAGAACAGGGGTGAGGAGAGATAGCCTAAGGGTGAGGAGATACAGCCCAGGGGTGAGGAGAGAGAGACCTGGGTGAGGAGAGACAGCCCAGGGGGTGAGGAGAGAGACAGCACAGGGGTGAGGAAGGGAAAGCCTCGGGGGTGAGGAGAGAAATCACAGGGGGTGAGAGAGAGCACAGGGGGTGATAGACAGCACAGGGGGTGAGGAGAGACAGGACAGGTGGGGAGGAGAGCCAGCACAGGGGTGAGGAGAAACAGCACAGGGGGTGAGAGAGATAGAACAGGGGTGAGGAGAGACAGCACAGGGGTGAGGAGAGATAGCACAGGGGGTGAGGGAGACAGCACAGGGGGAGGAGAGACAGCACAAAGGTGAGGAGAGACGGCAACAGGGGGGAGGAGAGACAGCACAGGTGGTGAGGAGAGACAGCACAAGGTGAGGAGAGACAGCACACAAGGGTGAGGACAGACAGCACAGGGGTGAGGAGAGACAGCACAGGGGGTGAGGTAAGACAGCACTGGGGTGAGAGAGACAGAACAGGGGTGAGAGAGACAGAACAGGGGTGAGAAGAGACAGCACAGGGGTGAGGGAGAGATAGCGCAGGGGCTGAGGAGAGACAGCACTGGGGTGAGGAAAGACAGCACAGCGGGTAAGAGAGAGAGCACAGGGGGTGAGAGACAGCACAGGGGTTAGGAGAGACAGAATAGGGGTGAGGAGAGACAGCACAGGGGGTGAGAGTGAACAGGGGTGAGAGGGTCAGAACAGGAGTGAGAAGAGACAGCACAGGGGTGAGGAGGAGTTAGCACAGGGGGTGAGGGGAGACAGCACAGGGTGTGAGGAGTGACAGCACGGGGGTGAGGAGAGACCGCCTAGGGGTGAGCAGAGAGAGCCAGGGGGTGCAGAGAGACGGCCAGAGGTGAGGAGAGAAAGCACAGGTGGTGAGGAGAGACAGCACAGGTGTGAGGAGCGACAGCACAGGGACGAGGAGAGACAGCACAGGGGGGAGGAGGGCAAGCCTAGAGGGTGAGGAGAGACAGCACAGGGGGTGAGAATGAGAGCACAGGGGGTGAGAGACAGCACAGAGACAGGACAGGTGGGAGGAGAGACAGCACAGGGGTAAGAAGAGACTGCACAGGGGGTGAGAGAGACAGAACAGGGGTGAGAAAGACAGAACAGGGGCGAGAGGAGATAGCACAGGGCGTGAGGAGAGACAGGACAGGGTGAGGGAAACAGCACAGGTTATGAGAAGTGAAAGTACAGAGGTGAGGAGAGACAGCATGGCGTGCAGAGAGACAGCACAGGGTGAGGAGAGACAGCACAGAGGTGAGGAGAGACAGCACAGGCGTGAGGAGAGACAGCACAGGGGTGAGGAGAGATAGCACAGGGATGAGAGAGAGCACAAGAGGTGAGAGACAGCACAGGGGTGAAGAGAGTCAGGACAGGTGTTGGGGAAGGCAGCACAGGAGGGAGGAGAGACAGCACAGGGGGTGAGGAGAGACAGCCTAGGGGTGAGGAGAGACAGCACGGGGTGTGGAGAGACAGTACAGGTGTGAGGAGAGACAGCACAGGGGTGAGGAGAGACAGCACAGGGGCAAGAGAGGGACAGCCTAGGGGTGAGGAAAGAAGAGCACAGGGGGTTAGAGAGAGAGCACAGGGGTGAGAGACAGCACAGGGGTAAAGAGAGACAGGACAGTTGGTGAGGAGAAACAGCACAGGGGTGAGGAGAGACAGCACATTGGGTGAGAGACAGCACAGGGTGAAGAGAGACGGGACAATTGGTGAGGAGAGACAGTACAGGGTGAGGAGAGACAGCACAGGCATCAGGAGACAGCACAGTAGGTGAGGAGAGACAGCAAAGGAGGTGAGAGTGAACAGGGGTTAGAGGGACAGAACAGGGGTAAGAAGAAGACAGCACAGGGGTGAGGAGAGACAGCACAGGGGAGGTGAGGGTGAGACAGCACAGGGGGTGAGGAGAGACAGCACAGGGGTGAGGAGAAATTGAATAGGGGGTGAGGAGAGACAGCACAGGGTGAGGAGAGACAGCACAGGGGGTGAGGGAGACAGCAAGGGTGTGAGGAGTGACAGCAACAGGGGTGAGGAGAGACAGCACAGGGTAAGGAGAGACAGCACAGGGTGAGGTGAGACAGCCAGGGGGTGAGGGAGAGACAGCACAGGGGGGAGGAGAGGATGCCCGGGGTGAGTAGAGACAGCACAGGGTGAGGAGAGAAAGCACAGGGTTGAGGAGAGACAACACAGGGGGTGGGAGACAGCACTAAGGGTGAGGAGGAGACAGCACACAGGGGTGAGGAGGAAAGTCTAGGGGGTGAGGAGAGACAGCACAGGGTTGGGAGAGAGAGAACAGGGGGTGATAGACAGCACAGGGGTGAGGAGAGACATGACAGGTGGGGAGGAGAGAGAGCACAGGGGTGAGGAGAGACAGCACAGGGGGTGAGAGAGACAGAACATGGGTGAGGAGAGACAGCACAAGGGTGAGGAGAGACAGCACAGGGGGTGAGAGAGACAGAACATGGGTGAGGAGACAGCACATAGGGTGAGGAAAGACAGCACAGGGGTGAGGAGGGAAAGTCTAGGGGGGTGAGGAGAGACAGCACAGGGGTTGAGAGAGAGAACAGGGGGTGATAGACAGCACAGGGGTGAGGAGAGACATGACAGGTGGGGGAGGAGAGAGACTAGGGGTGAGGAGAGATAGCACAGGGAGTGAGAGAGACAGAACAGGGGCGAGAGAGACAGAACAGGGGTGAGAAGAGACAGCACAGGGATGAGGAGAGATAGCACAGGGGGTGAGGAGAGACAGGACCGGGTGCGGAGAGACAACCCAGGGGTGAGGAGACACAGCACAGTGGGTGAGAGACACAGAATAGGGGTGAGAGAGACAGCAGGGGTGAGGATAGATAGCACGGGTTGAGGAGATACAGGACAGGGGGTGTGGGAGACAGCACAGGGTTTGATGAGTGACAGCACCCGGTGAGGAGAGACAGCACGGGGTGAGGAGAGTCAGCCCAGGGGTGAGTAGAGACACCCAGGGGTGAGGAGAGACAGCCCAGGGGTGAGGAAGAAACCCGGAAGTGAGGAGAGACAGCACAGGGGAGGGAGAACAGCACAGGGTGAGGAGAGACAGCACAGGGTGTTGAGAGACAGCACAGGGGTGAGGAGAGACAGCACAGGGGTGAGGGAGGTACAGCCCAGGGTTTGAGGAGATACAGCACAGGGGGGTGAGAGAGACAGCACAGGGGTGAAAGACAGCACAGGGGTGAAGAGAGACGGAACAATTGGTGAGGAGAGACAGCACAGGTGGTGAGGAAAGACCGCAGAGGGGTGAGGAGAGACAGCACAGGGGTGATGAGAGACAGCACATGTGTGAGGAGGACAGCACAGGGGTGAGGAGAGACAGCACAGGGGTGAGGAGAGACTGCACAGGGGTGAGGAGGGACCGCCTAGGGAGTGAGAAGAGAGACAGCACAGGGGGTGAGAGAGAGAGCCCAGGGGTGAGAGACAGCACAGGTAGTGAGAGACATCACAAGGGATGAGGAGAGACAGCACAGGGGTGAGGAGAGACAGCACAGGGGTGAGGGAGAGACAGCACAGGGGTGAGGAGCGAACAGCATACGGGGTGAGAGTGAACAGGTGTGAGAGAGACAGAACAGGAGTGAGAATAGACAGCACAGGGGTGAGGAGAGATAGCATAGGGGGTGAGGAGAGACAGGACAGGGGTTTGGGAGAAAGCACAGGATGTGAGGAGTGAGAGCACAGGGGTGAAGAGAGACAGCACAGGTTGAGGAGAGACAGCCCATGGGTGAGGAGAGACAGCCCAGCGGTGAGGTTAGACAGTCCGGGGGTGAGGAGAGACAGCCCACGGGTGAGGAGAGACAGCACAGGGGTGAGGAGAGACAGCACAGGGGGTGAGGAGAGACAGCACAGGGGTGAGGAGAGACAGCACAGGGGTGAGTAGAGATAGTACAGGGTGAGGAGGAACAGCCCAGGGGTGAGGAGAGACAGCACAGTAGGTGAGAGAGACTGAACAGGGGTGAGAGAGACAGTATAGGGGTGAAAAGAGACAGCACAGGGGTGAGGAGAGACTGGACAGGGGGTGAGGGGTCAGCACAGGGTGTGAGGAGTGACAGCACAGGGGTGAGGAGAGACAGCACAGGGTGAGGAGAGACAGCTCAGGGTTGAGGAGAGACAACCCGGGGTGAGGAGAGACAGCTCGGGGGTGAGGAGAGACAGCACAGGGTGAGGAGAGACAGCACTTGGGTGAGTAGAGACAGCACAGCGAGGAGAGACAGCACAGTGGTGAGTGAGAGACAGCACAGCGAGGAGAGACAGCACTTGGGTGAGTAGAGAGACAGACAGGGGTTTGGAGAGACAGCACAGGTGTATGCCTCTTGCTCTTTGTGCTAATGACCCTGATTTGATTTTTGGCCCCCCCTTATGATCCCCTAAGCACTGCCAGCAGTGACTCCTGAGCACAATCCATAAATAAATCGTGAGCACTGCCAGATATGACTTTACACCAGCCACCCTCCAAATTATTTGAAAAATTAGTGAATTTAGTATAGTGCAGCATTAATTTCTCCCATGAACATTTCATCAGCTACTGCATTGGACTGGTTACTTGGGAGAAAGAGGCTGCAGTATGTTGGTGGCGCACTGTGTTGTGAGCCCTGTAAGGAAGCAGCTACGGTAGATGTGGGAAAGAGCCTGTGAACGAAGCACCAACCCGAGGGTAGTGGAAAGGGGACTCGGAAATGTCTCTATTTTGTGGCCACACCCAGGCGTGCTCAGTATTTATTCCTGGCTCTGTCCTTAGAATCACTCCAGGCAGGATCAGGGTAGCTTCAGGATGCTGGGGATTGAATCAGGGTGGGCCTTGTGCAAGACAAACACCCTTCCCATTTTACTATAGCTCTGGCCCTGAAAAAAAAAAAGGTTTTAGTTGATCACAAGCAACAATCTGTTGACAAAGACATTTGGCACTCAGAAACTGTGAGTGGCTTTAAATAAGCACATTATGTGTTTCTCAGAAAATGAGCAGAAGGGGCTGGAAAGAGAGAAGAGAAAGAGTGAGAGAGTGAGAGACAGAGAGAAGCAGAAACAGAGATAGAGAGGATAGGAGAGAGAGAGGAGATACAGCGAGGGAGTGAAAGAGAGACAGAGAAGCAGAGAGAGAGAGAGGAGAGACAGTGAGAGAGTGAAAGTAAGACAGAGAAGCAGAGAGAGTGAGAAAGAGCAAAGAGAGTGAGAGAAAGAGACAGAGAGTGAAGCAAAGAGAGATAAAGAGAGGAGAGGAGAGAGAAGCAAGAGAGAGGAGAGTGAGAGAGAAGCAGAGAGACAGAGAGAGAGAGTAGATAGGAAAGAGTAAGAGAGAGACAGACAGAGAGAAGCAGAGAGAGATAGAGAGAAGTAGAGAGAAGTGTGTGAGAGAGAGAGAACAGTAGGAAGTAAGGTGCTTGCCTTGCATGTGGCTGACCCTGATTCAATTCCCAACACTCCTAGACTGCCAGGAACAACCCCTGAGCACCACTTGGTGTAGCCTACAAACCACACAACCAAATAAACAAACAAAAAAAATAAGGACAGAAGAGGAAAAAACTGAATAAAAACATGGAGTTAGGAATTTACTCCAAGCTCTGTGACTGTCAGCTGTGCGCCATCCTGTTTGAAATGTCCTCTCTGCCCTTCACTGTGATCTTAGAGAGTTTCTGTACACGCAAAGGGTGGCACATGCTTAACTGGCACTAATTCTTAGCTGCAAAATGACATGGTCTCTACCTCTGCATCTGTCTCTGTCTGCTAGTATGTGGTGCGCTGTGTGAGCATGCATGTGTGCGTACATGTTTGTGCGTAAGTGTGTATGAGTGTCTGTGTAACAGAACATTCCAGGCAGAGCTTATTATCACAAATTTGTACCTGGAAATCACGAAGCTGTGAGGGCAAACAAGTTTTGTGGCTATCCGAGAGCCTCTAAAGCATGAAGCCACCACGGACCTGAGGCCATGGTTTCCCAGGCGTATTTGCTTCCTGATCACTGGAAGCATCAAAACAAACCAGGAACAGAAGAAAAAAAGGCCCCAAATCAGAATACCCTGAAATAACCTTTTATTTGCCAAATTAGGAGTTAGAGATTGTGGGATCATCTTTAGCACTTGAACTGAAAACAAAACAAAAACTTTTTTCTAAATTGGAAACTCTTTACCTTTCATTTTTTGGTCACTTAAACTTTTTTTTGTTGTTGCTGGTGGTGGCTTTAAAAATATCTTTTAGTGCATGCCATTATGGGAAAGGCGAATTCGCGCAGCCACAGTTTGGTTATAAATGACTCTCGCACAACTGGTTCTTATTTCCATTTGTTTCACTGACTGAGAATGTAAATTGAACTTTGGTGCTATTGTGCTTTGTTCTGCCTCTCTTTATGGAAATGTGTTCTGAATTAGAGCCCACGGAGAGACCAGAGCAGTCCCAAACATTGCCCTTCAGCTTTTGAATAGCCTGTGAGTCAAGAAAAGATAGAGAATGTGGTTTTATGAGCCCCAGATGGCGTAGTGGGTGTCGTGGACGTCTTTATGCGGGGAGGTCACGGGTTCAGGTTCCAGCTGGAGTGGCCGCAGAGCCATTTGGGCCTGAAGGAATCAGGAAGGGATGGGGGGTGGAAGGGAGCCACTTTCTCCACTCGGGAGTTTCCCTCCTCTCTGAGACTGAGCTTTCTCTTTGCTGTGATCCCGTTTGTTCCTGGGAAATTCACTGGGAGCTCTTCATTCCCAGACTCCAAACAGAGACAGGAAGGCTGCAAGGAGTATATCTGGGCTTCCCGAGTCCTTACAGAGGAAGTCATTAAAGGAACGTTTCTGAGATCACTTTCTTCTGCTCTCCAGAGTGAACATAAATCTGTACAGGGTGGGGGCCAGAGCAATAGAACGGTGGGTTGGGTGCTTGCCTTGCACACAGCTGACCTGGGGCTCAAGTCCCTGCACTCCGAATGGTCTCCCCAAGTCCAGCAGGCGTGACCCCTGAGCACAGTCAGGAGTAAGCCCTGAGTACCAGTGAGAGTGGCCCTCCCCCCCAAACAAAAATCTGAACAGGGTAATGGCATGTTGGACTTTGGAATAGTACACACACACACACACACACACACACACACACACACACACGTGTCAAGCTGTCTGAATTTGTGGTCATGCTATTAATTCATGCACTTATTTTCTTTTATGCTTTAATTTTTAAATTGTGGCAAAATACACCTAACAAATGTTAATCGCCTTAGCAAACTCGCTGCCAGTAGCCTCTCTCTATGGTGTGTGTCCTGATCTGAATTTGCCTGGTGTTTCTTGTGATGAAACAAAAGTTGCCTGTTAGGAAGATCACAGTGCAGGTGAAATTGTACCATTTTCAACGAAACATACTCTGGGGAGCTTCATCAGGTTGATTCCTGGTGATGTTCTCTGACTGGGAGCATCTGGAGCGTCTGCTGTTGGCGTCTGCTGTTGGGGTCACTATGAGCTGGGGTGTGAGAAGTGAGTGCTGAGATAATGAAAATCTTCTGGCTGTCCTCAAACTTCCTCCCCTAAGTTAGCCTTGTTGCTGGAGCTTGCCCACTATGTTGAGTCTTAAGTTCTGTTTTCCTGAACTGGAATTCATTTAAAAAGAGTGATTTCTACCTCCTCATTTATATTCCTTCTCATGTGTTTACTTGTACACACGTGTGGATGCTTATGAAGTTCTGTGTTCGAATCAATGACAGACATTTTCTTGTTAATTTGTCCCCACCATGTTGCCCCTGTGTGTGAGGAAGGGGATGGATTCTCAACCCAAATCTTTCTTGGGTTAACACTGGTTTCTTTTCTGATCACTGTATCACTGTCTTCCTGTTCATCATCGATTTGCTCGAGCGGGCACCAGTAACAGGTGCCCGCTCTTTCTGATATCTGATATGTTTTTCCTGATTTTAATTTTTCTGATACCTTAATACTGTGCTTTTTTAAATGCTGAGATAATGACTTCACTTATCACTCAAAAATAGTTCAGAGCATGGTAGAGGAATAACAAATGCTCAAAGGCAACAGAAGTGAGAACTGGTCTTCCGCGAAGGTGGGCCTGTGGGGGCCCTGGAACAATGGTGGGGGGAGTTGACACTGGTGGTGGGAGTAGGGCTGTGCGTTCTATGTGTAATAATATAAAATAGTGGGTTTGTATTGTCTCACCCGACACGTTTGTGTCATACATCACTCAGTGCCATGTGTCACCGAGACCCCTATATGGTCCCCTGTGCAAGGACAGAGTCTGACGAGAATGTAATAAAGCCTTTGAGAGTGAATGTTTGTTTTGGTTTCTTTTGTCTGCTGGACTATTCTGGAACAGAGACAGAGGGAAGAGACACCTTCCCTCCACACACACCCTCCTCAGATATGAGGGTGCTCTGCAGCTGCGACACTGGAAAGAGCAAATAGATAAAGCTCCTCCTGTAACTCCTGTCTCTGTGCCTCCCCTTCTACCTAAAGTCACATCATAGTTGACAGGATAGGTGTTGGAAATTGTATGCCTGAAACATAGCTATGACATTGTGGATCGCAGAGCATCCATAAAAATATGAATTACAAAAGAAAAAAGATACTAGGAAATGATAAATTCACATCATGAATGCCATTGAGAAAGGGGGCTATCCTTGCATCAGATCTATTTAACCACTGCCTCCTTTCCAGGAAAAATAATGTCACTCTCTGCACGCTCCTGAAAAATTCACCTTGTTGAAGTGAATAAACAGAAAACTGCACTGAAGAATTCTCCTGCCTCCTTGAATCGATTGCAGAACCTCCAGGGTGTGGAGTCACGCAGCCCGGGAAGCACAGCACTCGCCACAGACTCAGAGCTAGAGGCACATCACAGATGTCTGCCTTCCTTCACCCCCGTGTACCTGGCTTCCACATTTTCTGCCTCTAGAAGCTCAAATTCTTCCTGTGACTTGTCAGCACAATTAATCATTTTTTTTTGTTGTTGTTAAAAATAATCTATGTAAGTTCTCAGGGCCTGTCTGCTTCTTTGGGGGTTTCCTTTCATTTCTTGTGATGTAAGAATAATCCTTTTATCCTGTTAACCTGTCTTTTATAAATTTAGTTTGTATGGTTAGCCAGAGCAGATATGGGTGAAAAAGAGTTATTTACTCTTCTTTACCATCTGTGGACTTGCCAAAAAGTTAAACTTGCTCAGGAACTCCAAGACTTCAGGGAAATGGAGCTTTATTTATTTATTTATTTTTGCCTTTTGGGTCACACCCGGCGATGCTCAGGGGGTTACTCCTGGCTCTGCACTCAGGAGTTACTCCTGGCGGTGCTCGGGGGACCATATGGGATGCGGGGATCGAACCCAGGCCGGCACAGGCCAGCTGCGTGCAAGGCAAATGCCCTACCAGCTGGACTATCGCTCAGGTCCCTGGAGCTTTATTTTTAAAAAATATTTTATTATAACCACCGTGAGATATACAATTACAAAGATGTTCACGTTTGGGTTTCAGTCATACATGGTGTTCCAGCACCCATCCCTCCATCAGTGCCCATTTCCCACCACCAATATTCCCAATTCACTCCCCCACTCCCTGAGCCTGCCTCTATGGCAGCATCTTTTCTCTCCTCTCCCCTCCTCCTCCTCTCCTCCTCCTCTCCTCTCCTCTCCTCCTCTCCCCTCTCCTCTCCTCTCCTCTCCTCTCCTCTCCTCTTCTCTCCTCCTTCCCTCCCCTCCCTCCTCCTCTCCTCTCCTCTCCTCTCCTCTCCTCTCCTCTCCTCCCTCTCCTCTCCTCTCCTCTCCTCTCCTCTCCTCTCCCTCTCCTCTCCCTCCTTCCCTCCCTCCTTCCCTCCTCCTCCTCCTCCTCTCTCCTCTCCTCTCCCCTCCTCCTCCCTACCCTCCTCTCCCCTGCCCCCCTCCCCTCCTCCTCCTCTCCTCCTCCCCTCCTCCTCCTCCTCTCCTCCTCCTCCTCTCCTCTCCTCCTCTCCCCTCTCTCTCCTCCCTCCCCTCCTCTCCTCTCCTCCCCTCCCTCTCCTCTCATCCCCTCCCCTCCTCTCCTCCTCCTCTCCTCTCCTCCCCTCCCTCCTCTTTTCTCCTCTCCTCCCCTCCTCTCCTCTCCCCTCTTCTTTTGTTCTCTCCTCCTCCTCTCCTCTCCTCTCCCTCCTCCCCTCCCCCCCTCCTCTCCCCTCTTCTTTTTCTCCCTCTCTCCTCTCCCCTCCTCCCCTCTTCTCTCCTCCCTCTCCTCCCCCTCTCCTCCCCTCCCTCCTCTCCTCTCCTCCTCCCTCCCCTCCCCCCCCCCTCTCCTCTCATCCCCTCCCTCCCTCCCCTCTCCTCCTCCTCTCCTCTCCTCTCCTCCCTCCCCTCCCTCCCTCCTCTCCTCTCATCTCCTCCCCTCCCTCCCCTCCTCTCCCCTTTTCTTTTCTCCTCTCCTCTCTCTCTCTCCCTCTCTTACACATTGTGGATTGCAATACATACATTTAGAAGTTATCTGGTGTATCTTTTTGCCTATTTTCAATGCTCAGTTCTAGGCTGATATTATAATTTTCGACAATTATTAGCACACTGAGGAACTGGAGCTTTTATTTGTAAAAGTTAGAATGAGAGTCTGTGGGAATAGCTCAAAGGATTGGGCACTTGGTTTGGTGTTGGGATTTGATCCCCATCACTATATGATCCTCCAATCACCACTGGGAGTTACCCCTGAGCACTGAGCCTGGAGTAGGTCCCAGCATTAATTAAGTGTGGCCTGATTAATCCAAGTGCTGTGGTACTCAGGGGGTCATGCTATGCTGGCAATAGGACCCAAGCCCCTTGCACGCAAAACCTATCTTCGGCCCTAAGAACTCTTGCTGGCCCAGAATGAGCATGTTTTATTGTTTCGATTATTTTTAAAAAAGCATATAAATTTATTAATGAAATTGATGTATTTACTCTAAAAGACCAGGATTTTTTGGGGGAGTATTTATTTATGCATTTATTTATTTAAGCATTTATTTATTTATACATTTACTTATATTATTATTTTAAACCTGCCCCTCAAGATGTTGCAGGTATGGCTGCAGTGCCAGGTGCATTGGCAGGTGGCAGACAGGAGAAGGCTTGTCTACACCCAAGGCTCTGCCACCTGGGCCCTTCATGGTTGATGGTCTGACATAGAAAAGACTGGGCCCACTGGGCCCCTGGGATGAACTCAGAGCCACTGAAGAGCCTGGCAAGTTACCCATGGTTTATTCAATATGCCAAAAACAGTAACAATAACGGACCTCACTCCCAACGAATGGAGATGTTACAGGCACCTGCTCAAGCAAATCAATGAACAACGGGAAGATAGGTGACAAGTAATTATTTTAAATGTATTTTTTCACCTTTATTTAAACACCATGATTTACAAAGTTTTCACTATACAGGTATTCAATAATCCAACATCAGTCCCACCACAATGTGCCCTTACCACCACCAAGGTCCCTATTTTCCCCAAACACCCCAAGCCTGTTTCCTTGTAGGGTACTAATTACTTTATATTTATTACAATATACATCTTGTAATGATGATGTATCAGTATTGTAGCAGCTGCGCAATCCAGGAACTCCAAAATCTTTAACGGGGTGGTAAAGTTTGAGCTAATTTTTTAACCAGGTGGTTTAGGGGCACAGGCATGACTACCAAACCTTCCAGAAAAATAGGGAGATGGGGAGACTCTAAACAGGGATATCCCAACTCCATGAAAGCCTGGAGATTTCAGTTACAAAACCTACATATCTGAGTTTTCAACAGCTTAATTTCTGGGTGGAGCTCGTCTGAGCAGTGGAGTCCAGTCTTGAACATGGCAGTGATTGTGGAGTGTGGAGGTTTCGGCTGCTGAGGCTATGTAGGGATAGGCCAGACTCAAACCCATCCCTTTCCAGAGTGCTTCAGTTGACACGAAGCATTTGTGCTACTTGTTGGTCTCTTTTGAGATTTATGAGTCTCTGGATCATAGAGAGTGGATGAGATTACTTGGCACCACAAGATGCGGTTCATGGATATGACTGCCAGGCCTTCCCAGATGAACAGAGGGATGGGGGAGAAAGCCCATCCCCGACTTCACAAAAGCCTGGAGATTTCCAGTAACAAAACCCAAATACCTGAGTTTTTCAGAGGCTTAATTTCTACGTAGAGCTCCTCTGAGCAGTGGAGTGCGGCCTTGAATATGGTGGCAATTACGGAGTGTGGGTATTTTCAGCTGTTGCATCTTTGATAGGACAGGCCAGGGACTCACCTGTCCCCCTCTGGAGTGCCCCAGTTGACTCAGCCTGGCTCAGGAGACCAGAAACAACTCTGCAACTCACTTGTTGTTCTCTTTTGAGATATGTTTATGAGTCTCTGGACCATGGTCAGTGAACGAGCTTCTTACTGCGGCTTCTGATCTCCTTAGAGGTTTAGTTATTGGTATCTGGAGAGCAGATACCTCTTTCCCTCCACCTCCATGCCAGCTACCCTGGGAGAGAGACCCACGCCAGACCCACAGCTCCATCGGCAACCGGGAAGAGATTCAGACCCACAGACCCAAAGCTGCACTGCTCGGCCCCACGTGGAAGCAACCTATGGAACTGACCTCCCGGTAAGGGACTCAGCCAGCCCCTGACCGAGTCCAACATTGCTTCAAAGGTTCGCTCACACATGCGGGGAGGGGCCACACTGGCTGGACTTGGAACGGAAATTTGGGCTCCTCCGCCCTTTCCTCCACCTCCATGCCAGCTACCCCGGAAGAGAAACCCATGCCAGACCCACAGCTCCGACATTCTTAGATAGTATGATCAGGTCCTTCCCAGGATCTTTCACATTTATACATTGTATACAGTTCTACGCAGCTTCTAACTGATACCTGTCATTCCAGTAAGCCTAGCAAGAAGCCAGAGCAACCCACACATCATGAGGTCAGTCATTCTCAACATCCAGACTCCATAGTTCCTCAGAGCTCCACCCAAGAGAAAACCTGATCTTTCCCCTTTAAGTTTCATCAGTAAATGCTTGAGATGAGAGCCTTCTACTGAGAGTATACCACCTACATAGCAGAGCCTGGCAAGCTACCCATGTTTTATTTGATATGCCAAAAGATAGTAACAATTATGGACCTCATTCCCATGATCTGAAGAATGGTTTGAGGCTCTTCCTGTCCTTAGAGCAAGCAGATGCCCTTGGGCTACACTCACTTGCAACAGGACATATGGAGATGTTACTGGTGACTGCTCCAGCAAATCAATGAACAACAGGAAGACAGTGATACACAGTGATACAGTGATCTAGAGAGTGGTCAGTAAGTGAGTTTGTGTGGTTGAGCCAAGGTGGTTTGTGGGTGTGGCTCTCACGCACCTAACTTTGGTAGGTTTAACTTCTCAGGAGACTTAACCTTGATTTGTTGGAGACTGTTCAGAGGCACAGTGATCATTTTTGAGTATCGGGAATATCAAGGGCACACTCTGGCTGCTGGTGCACTTGCCTTGTGGGTCCAGGTTGACTTGTTGACAGCGCTGCACCCCCTGGGCCCCAGTAACAATGGCCTCCCTTGGCCCTGGCAGGGACAGGACCAGAGCTGGGGCTATTGCCTTTAAAACTTGGTTTCTCTGGATAGGCTGAAGACACCAGTCCAACAGAGCCTGACCAGGGAGCTTATGCCCCATTCTGGTTCTCTAGATAGTTGGAACCCAAGGCAGTTTAGTTCCATAGTATGCTGCAGGCAGCACAGGCTGGTCTAGGGATGAAGTGGCAGCAAAGCGGCCTTGGTGGCAAATTGCCAGGAACTGCAGTGCCTCCAGAATCTTAATACCCGCACTCTGCAGCGGTACCAAATGCAAAATCCCCCTTTTGGACACATTAAACTCTGTTGTCATGCATAATGCCAGGATCTGTGTGTTTGTGTGTGTGTGTGGGGGGGTCCATCAACTGGAGCCTGCATTTCCACCATAGGAGACTGACAGGTTTCATTTAATGGTGCTCTCTCTGTGTCAGGATATCCATGGGCACCCACATTCACTCACTCAGTTTCTGACCTCACTGGTCAGAAACTTTTTGAGGTCAGAACTTTCTGACCTCACTGGTTATTCAGACCGCTCAGAGATGTTCACCAGCTCCAGTGCTTGCTGCCACACTGCCGCCATCTTGCTCCTTCTCAAAGCTCCACATCCTACTAAAGCCTCTGCTGTGCCTCAACCATATGGGAAACTGGGTCTGCCAGCTGCAAGGCCAGCACTGTACTATCTCTCTGGCCCCTAAAATCACAAGGAGTTGGTTCACTCTCAAAGATGTTACAACCAGAAAGAAAACTTAACATTTTTAATTGAAATTATGTGATTTACAACACTGTTAATGATGTTTCAGGTTCCAACACCACACCCATCACCAGTGTACCCACTTCCCTCTCCCAAGAATCCCAATGTCCTTTCCTTTCAACTGTAGCCCCCAATTCAGTTGTGTGGATCAGTTCTCACATTGTTGCCTTTAACCCTTTGTTGCTACCTTTTAAGTTTATCTTTATGTTCCACTATATGAGAAAGATCATTCTATATCAATCTCTAACTTCACTCAACATGATATCTTCTAATTTCATCCATATTGCTGTAAACTTTGTGTGTATATATCAAAACTTCTTGATCCATTTGGGTTGTTTCTATTACACTTAGTACCACAATGAGCACAGGTGTGCATATTTCCTTTTCAATTAATGATTTTGTGTTTTGGGGATAGATGCTGAAAAATGATATGGCTGGTTCATCCAGTGGTGCTCATAGCTTACTCCTGACTCTGCACTCAAGGATCACTCGTGGCAGGGCTGAGGAGATCATATAGGATGCCTGACTAGAATGTACTGCTGTGACCACCAAGAGTTCTATACATATGTTTTCAGAGATCTCCATATTGTTTTCCATAGAGGCTGAGCCAGATGACATTCCCAACACCAGTGGATGAGGGCTGCTTTCCTACCACAACTCCACCAACAAGGGATTTTCCCAGACTTTTTGATATATGCCATTCTCACTGGTATGAAATATCTCAATGTAGTTTTGATTTGCATTTCTCTAATCATGAGTGACACTGTATCACTGTATCACTGTCTTCCCGTTCATCTTTGATTTGCTCGTGCGAGCACCAGTAACATCTCCATATGACCTGTCTCATGCAAGTAGAGCCCAAGGGCACCTGCTTGCTCCAGGAACATAAAGAGCCTCAAACCGTTCCATCAGGTCATGGGAATGAGGTCTATAATTGTTACTGGTATTTGGCATATCAAATACGACACGGGTAGCTTGCCAGGCTCTGCCGTGCGGGTAGCATACTCTTGTAGTCATCTCAAAATCCAGCATTTATTGATGAATGTGGAAAATGGAGGTCCTCATGGAGTGGGGGGTTGTCTGGCTTGTTGTGAGGCTCTGCTGGGGTGGCAGGCTAGGGCTAGAACCTGCCATCCCCCAGGCACCTCATGAGCAGCTGGGCACAGTGAGAGCCAGTAGCAGCTCTGCCCCATGTCTGTCTCTGGGAGAGACGTGGGGAGAGGAAACCCTGGTCAGGCTTCCAGCGGCGCTGCACAAGAGACAGGGCTGCGTGGGGGCTAGGGGCTCGGGGCTGGGTGGGAGCAGGGGCTCTGGGCTCAGGGTTTGGGCTGTGGCGGGGACTTGGCAGTCCCATCTACATGTCTTCATTGGGAAAGTGTCTGTTCATCTTCTTGATCCTTTTTTAAAATTTTACTTTACCATTGTAAGATACACAATTACAAAGCTGTTCATGATTGGGTTTCTGTCATACAATATTCCAACACCCATCCTGACACAGTGCACCCTTCCCAATACCAATGTCCCCAGATTCCCTTTCCTTCCCCCAGCCTGCCTCTGTCAAGTTGCTCCTCCTCCTCCTTTTCTTCTCTTTCTCCTCCTTCCCCTCTTTATCCTCTCCATCTCATTCCATCTTCCTTCCTTCTCCTCTTCTTTTTACTCCTCTTCCTCTCCTCCTTCTACTCTTCCTTCTTCTTCCACGTTCTCTTATTCTTCTTTTTCTCCTCCTCCTCTTCTTCCTCTTCTCCTTTTTCTCCTCCTCCTCCTCTTCCTTTCCTTCCATCTTCTTCCTTCTTCCTCCTTATCCTCCACCTTCTCCTCTTCCTTCTTTCATCTTCTTTCTTCTTCTCCCTCTACCTCCTCCTCCTCCTTCTTTTTATTTCTCCTTCTCCTTATTTCTTCCTCCTCTTCCTGTCCTCCTCCTCCTCCTCCTTTTCCATCTTCTTCCTTCATCCTCTGTTGCAGGACACCTAAGAACCTCTGCATCTGCCCTGGATTGCCTCCTGCATGTCACTTTGTAGATAGGAGGGTAGTTTAAATGTGGCAGTTTATCTGACCATGTATTCTGTACTGGCTGGTATAAATATTCTCTCATGCTACCACAATTGTCGTGGGACTAGCTAGGTCTTACCAGCATATTTGTCTGGCCACGTTGGATCTCTAAGTAATTAGACCAGAGAGAAATGCTGTTTGCCTCCAAGCAAGCAAGCATGGCTCCCTAATAACTCAAAGGCAACTAAAATACAAAACTACCATGAAGTAGAGGAGACTCTTGTGAAGGCTTGGAAAAATATTTAACTGGCATTAGTATAGTCTTTGGTACAGAGACATGCCATCTCAGAAACCACCTTCTCTACCCTATAAAGGCATTTCCAGGTAGATCTTGATTCAAAACATTAGCATCTAAAAGAGCCTAGGTGAGGTGCTGGGAAAATTACCTGAGGGCATTTGACCCTCCATGCCAGGGGAAATTACATTTTTTAAAAAACTTTTTATTTTTAAAATTACAAAGATATACAATTAAAAAGTTCATATTTGGGTTTCGGTCATACAGTGTTGCAGCACCCATCCCGCCACCAGTGCCCATCTCTCCCACCACCAACGTCCCTGGTTCCCTCCCCCTCCCCAGCCCTCCTCCATGGCAGGTTCTTTATTTCTTTCCCTTTCTCTCTCTTTCTCTTTTCCTTCCCTTCCAGACTATGGATTACAGAACATATATTAAAGGGTTGTCATGTGTATCTTTTGCCTCTATTTAATGCTCAGTTCTAGGTTGGCATTAGTACCCTCGACAATTGTTAGCACACTGTTCCATTTTCTGTCTTACCTAGCCTCTGACTCCCACAGGTTTGTGATAATTTCCACCTTTGACAAGACCTCCTGATATGTTTCACTTGACCTTGGATATTGGTATCATAATATGTACATATATATTTATGTTATGCAAATAAATGCAGTCATTCTGTGTCTGTCTCTCTCCTTCTGGCTAATTTCACTCAACATAATCTTCTCCATGACAATCCATTTATAGGCAAATTTTATTTATTTATTTATTTATTTTGAATGCCTCCTTTATTTTTTTTTCCTTCTTACCTCCCACCCTTCCTTTGTTCCTTCAGATTTTTTTTTTGTGTGTGTGTATCTTTTTTTTTAATTTTTTTATTATACCACCGTGAAACATACAATTACAAAGGTGTTCATAATTGGTTCTTGGTAATACAGTATTCCAGCACCCATCCCTCCACCAGTGCCCCATTTCCACAACCAATGTACCCCCCCCTCCCCTCCCCCCCAGGCCGCCTTAATAGCAGGTACCCCAGTTTCCTCTCTTTCTCTCTCTATCTCTCTCTCTGTCTCTGCATCTCTCTCCCTCTTATTTTACACATTGTGGCTAGCCCTGCAGATATTTAGAGTTTATCACTTAAGTCTCTTTGTGTATATTCAGTGGTGAGTTTTAATCTGCATTTATAGGCAAATTTTATAACTTCATCTTTCCTAACAGCTGCATAGTATTCCATTGTGTAGATGTACCAAAGCTTCTTTATTCAGTCATCGATTTTCAGGCACTCTGGTTGCTTCCAAATTCTGGCTATTGTGAATAATGCTGCTATGAACATAAAAGTAGGGATGGTATTTCCGCTGCGTATTTTTGGTTTCCCAGAGTAGATTCCAGGGAGTGGTATGGCTGGGTCAAATGGGAGTTCAATTTCTAGTCTTTGGAGGAATGTCCATATTGTTTCCAGAAAGGCTGTACCAGCCGGCATTCCCACCAACAATGGATTAGTGTCCCCTTTTCCCCACATCCACGCCAGCACTTGTTCTTGCTCTTTTGAATATGTGCCAGTCTCTGTGGTGTAAAGTGATATCTCATTGTTGTTTTAATTTGCATCTCTGATGATTAGTGATGATGAGCATTTTTTCATATGGTTTTTGGCCATTCGAATTTCTTCCTTGCTGAAGTTTCTGTTCATTTCTTCTCCCCATATTTTTGATGGGGTTGTTTGTTTTCTTCTTGTAAATTTCTACCAGTGCCTGATATATCCTGGATATTAACCCTTTATCAGATGGGTATTGGGTGAATATTCTTTCCCATTCTGTGGACTGCTTTTGTGTCTTAGTCACTGTTTCTTTTGAGGTGCAGAAGCGGTTTTAGTTTCATGTAGTCCCATATGTTCATCTTTTCTTCTAGTTGCTTTGTTAGTGATGTTTCACCTTTGAAGATGCCTTTAGCTTCAATGTCGTGGAGGGTTTTTCCTATATATTCTTCAATGTACTTTATGGATTCAAGTCTGATATTGAGATTTTTTTTTTTTTTGGGTCACACCCGGCAATGCTCAGGGGTTTCTCCTGGCTCTGCACTCAGGAATTACTCCTGGCGGTGCTTGGGCGACCATATGGGATGCCGGGACCAACCGGCCGGGCACAGGCCGGCCGTGCAAGGCAAATGCCCTACCCGCTGGGCTATCGCTCCAGCCCCTGATATTGAGATCTTTAATCCATTTTGATCTGATTTTTGTGCATGGTGTTAGACACAGGTCCAAATTCATTTTTTTACATGTCGCTGCCCAGTTTTCCCAACACCACTTGTTGAAGAGACTTTCCTTACTCCATTTTAGACTCTTTGCACCTTTATCAAAGATTAAATGATCATTTGTTTGAGATTGGGTGTCAGGATACTCAATTCTATTCCATAAGTCCACAGGTCTGTTTTTATTCCAATACCATGCTGTTTTAATTTCTACTGCCTTGTAGTACAGTTTGAAGTTGGGAAAGGTGATGCCACCCATCTTCTTTTTCCTGAGGATTGCTTTAGCTATCCTTGGGGTTTATTGTTCCATACAAATTTCAGGAGCTTTTGGTCAAGGAAATTACATTTAGCTTATAGCTCCTCCCAGCTCTGCTAGGGAGGCTTTGAATCAGCTCTGGGTTCTTGTAAACAGCCAGAAGGCCTCCTGAAGTGCTACATTTCTATAGAGCTGTTTTCCAGTTTTCATCTCTAGATAGCCCAGCCCACTATGGGCCGGGCTGGGAAGTTTTGGCGGTTTTCTAGCTATAAAATAAGCTGCAAGAAGAAAGAAGCCCCCTTTTGCCATTTCGGCTTCCCTTGGCATTTTGCTTCTCCGTCCTCTCCATTCCCTGTTGGGCCTCAACACGTGGTGGCAGCCATCTTGGCCTACACGTGGCTGGGGCCTAGCTGGAACCCAGAGTCTGGAGGTTTTCCCTGCTCTTGGATTGTATCTCAGAACCTGTGAAAGTAAAGCCCTTTTAAAACTGTATTGGATTCCTGAGTTTTCATTCATTCCCGGCAGCTTTGGAGGTAGAAGGGAACTCGCTTCCCACACTGTCGGGACCCCAGTGGCTCCCCGACAATCCTCCTCCCCCTTCTTCTTCCATTTTCTTCCTTCATTCTCCTCCTCCTTTCTTCCTCCTGCTTATCCTCCTCATCCTTTTCTCCTCCTTCTCCCCCTCCTCTTTGTTCCATCTACTTCCTTCTTCATCTCCTTGGCCTATTCCCTCCTCCTTCTGCTCCTCCTCCTCCAACTTCTTTCTCTTTTCTCCCTTCTTTTACACTTCATGGCTTGCAGTACATATATTTAGGGGTTATCATGTATATCCTTATGCCTACATTCAATGCTAAGTTGTTGTTTAGTGTTACCATGTCAAACAATTATTAGGACATTGGTCCCTTTTCTATCTTACCTAACCCCTGACCCAAAACACTTGTTGCAGATCACAACCATGTCCTCCCAGTTCAAGTTTTGCCTGACCTTGGACTTTACTCTCATAATATATTAATTTTATACCCCAAAAATGAATGCTGTCATTCTATATCTGTTCTTTTCCTTTGGACTAATTTCACTCAACATGATACTCTCCATGTACATCCATTTATCGGCAAATTTCATAACTTTGCTTTTCCTAACAGCTGCATAGTATTCCACTGTGTAGATGTACCATAGATTCTTTATCCAGTCATCTGTTCTCGGGCAATCAGGTTGTTTTTAGTTTCTGGTTATTGTGAATAGTGCTTTGAACAAAGAGGTGCAGATGGTATTTCTGCTGTGAGTTTTTGGGCCCCGAGAGGATATTCCCATGAGTGGTATTGCTGGATAAAAGGAGAGCTCTATTTCTAGTTTGTGGAGGAATGTCCATATAGTTTTCCAAAAAAGTCTGTACCAATTGACATTCCCACCATCAATGGATGAGAGTCTCTTTCTCCCTGCATCCATGCTAACACTGGTTGTTCTTGCTCTTTTGGATATGTGCCAGTCTCTGGTGTGAGATATCTCATTGTTGTTTTCATTTGTCAGTCCCTGATGATTAGTGATGAAGTACACTTCTTCATATTCCTTTTGGTCACTCAAATGTCTTCTTTTTGGAAGTTTCTGTTCATTTCTTCCTTTTTTTTTGATGGGGTTGACTGTTTTTTCTTGTAAAGTTCTACCAGTGCCTTATATATCTTGGCTATTAACCCCTTATCAGATGGACATTGAGTTAGTATTCTTTCCCATTAATCAATGGGAACCATTGTATCTTGGTCACTGTTTCTTTTGAGGTTAAGAAGTTCTTTAGTTTCATGTAGTCCCATATGTTTATCTTTGCTTACACTTGCTTTGTTAGTAGTATTTCATCCTTAAAGATGCTTTTAGCTTGAATGTCGTGGAAGATTTTTCCTATGTTTTCTTCCATGTATTTTAGGTTCAAGTCTGATATTAAGATCTTTAAT
This sequence comes from Cryptotis parvus, assembly GCA_021461705.1. Taxonomy (NCBI): domain Eukaryota; kingdom Metazoa; phylum Chordata; class Mammalia; order Eulipotyphla; family Soricidae; genus Cryptotis; species Cryptotis parvus. The sequence goes on from JAJIBD010021751.1 coordinate 32,091, forward strand.
CCATTTTGATTTGTCTTTTATACATGGTATTAGACAGAGGTCTGAGTTCATTTATTTCACATGTAGCTGCACAGTTTTCTCAACAACACTTGTTGAAGAAGCTTTCCTTGCTCTACCTAGATTTTTTTGCTCCTTCATCAAAGATTAAGTGATCAGATATTTGAGGATGTGTGTCAGGATATTCAATACTAATTCCATTGGTTGACAGGCCTGTTTTCAGTCCAATATCATGCTGTTTTATTATATAGAATTATATATAGAATTATAGACCTCATTCCCATGATCTGATGAATGGTTTGAGGCTCTTTATGTTCCTGGAGCAAGAAGGTGCTCTTGGGCTTTACTTGCATGAGACAGGACATATGGAGATGTTACTGGTGCCTGCTCGAGCAAATCAATGATGAACGGGAAGATAGTGATACAGTGATCATGCTGTTTTAATTACTACTGCTTTGCAGTACAGTATGAAGTTGGGAAAGGTGATGCCTCCCATCTTCTGTTTCTCAAGGATTGCTTTAATTATTCGTGGAGGTTTGTTATTCCATAGTCATTTCAGGAGTGTTTGGTCAATTTCTTTGAAAAATGTTATGAGGTTATAGGGTTATAGGTTATAGGGACTATGAGGTTATAGGGTTATAGGTTATAGGAACTGCACTGAATGTACAATGCTTTGGGAAGTATAGCCATTCTGACAATGTTGATTCTCTCAAACCATGAGCAGGAGATGTGTTTCCATTTCCTCAAGTCCTCTTTAATTTCATGAAGCAGCACTTTGTAGTTTTCTTTCTATAAGTCCTTTACATTATTAGTTAAGCTGATTCCTGGTACTTGATTTACTGAGGCACAATTGTGAAAGATAATTTTTTAAAATATCATTTTCTTCTCTTTTGTTATTTGTATATGGGAAAGCCACAGACTTTTTGGGTATTGATTTTGTAGTCTGCCACTCTACTATACATATCTATTGTTTCTAGGAGCTCTTTGGTAGAGACTTTTGGGTTCTCTAGGTATAGTATCATGTCATCTGAAATAGTGATAGTTGAATTTTTTCCTAACAAGATACCCTTATTGTCTTTTTCTTCTCTAATTGCTATGGCAACTACTTCCAATACTATAATGAATAATGAGCAACCGAGTCTTGTCCCCAATTTTAGAGAGAAGGTTCTTAGTTTTTTTCCCATTGAGTACAATCCTTGATGTGAGTTTGTGTAGATGGTTTTGACTATATTGAGGAAAGTTCTGTCAACTCCCATTTTATTGAGTTTTTATTTTATCACGAACAGGTGCTGGATCTTGTCAAATGCTTTCTCTGCATCTATTGATATGGTCATGGTTTTTATGTTTTTATTTTTACTTGACTTGATATATAATTTATTATGTTGATTGACTTGAGAATGTTAAATCATCCTTGCATCCCCGGGATGAGTCCTACTTGGTAATGGTGTATGATATTTTTGATGAGTCTGTCCATTCTGTTTGCTAGTATTATGTTGAATATCTTAGCATTTGTGTTCATCAGGGAGATTGATTTGTAGTTTCCTTTTCTGTGACATCTCTGTCATGTGACATCATGTGCTTGATGTCATGACATTGCTTGAATTTGGTTTCTCTGAAATTCTTGCATCGGAATTTCAGAGAACAGAGAGTTATTCAGTTTTTCTAAATTGAGCTTTTCCTTTTCTCTTTTAATCAGACTGATCCTGGAAAAGTATTCTTAAATATAAACACTTCGAATGCTTGAAAACTACATGATAGTAGTTGAATTAAGTTTGAATTCCAAGTGTATCCTCTTTGATGACTGATTGGGAAGAGGTTAGAAGAGACGGTTGGGCTGTGAGCACTGACAGCTTCAGACTCTGGAGAAAAAGCTGTGGGCAGATAACAGTGAAGTAGCTGTCCACTGCTGCAGTGCATGCTGCCCAGAGCCTCTGCATCTGGCCTGGAGTTGCCTCCTGTAGGTTACTTTGTAGATAGGAGGAGGACAGTTTCAATGTGGCAGCTCATCTGACCATAAATTCTATACTGGCTGGTATAAATATTCTCTCATGCTGCCACAATCATCGTGGGACTAGCTAGATCTTACTGGTCTATTTGCCTTACCACACTGGATCCCTAAGCAATTAAACCAAAGAGAAATGCTGTTTGCCTAGCAAGCAAGCATGGCTCTCTGATAACTCAAAGGCATCATGATATACAGAACAACCATGAAGTAAAGACGAGAATCTTGTGAAGGCTTGGAGAAATATGCAACTGGCAATAGAATATTCCTTGGTATAGATGCATGCCTTTGTATTCTGAGATACAGTTCATCCCAAAAACCACTGCTCCACTCTACCATGCAAGGTCACTTCCAAGGCAAATCTTTGCTAGGCAACATTAACATCTCAAAGGGTTTAGCCAGGTCCTAGAAGAAATTACCTAAGGGGATTTAACCCTGATGGCTTTCCGTTGGAGTGGGAGGTCTGGGTTGCAGGGATATAAAAACTAGCCTGCTTCCTTTCTGGCTCTTTTCCCCCTTTCTGCTGGTGCTCCCCTTCTTGCCTCTTTGCTGTCTCCTCTCTGTGGGGCCTTAACACGTGGTAGCAACAATCTTGGCCTACACATTAGTATGGCCCAGCTGGGAACCCTAAATTTGGGGTTTTTCCTATGGCTAATTTGTATGCCAGAACCCTCCTGCCCCTCGAGATGTTGCAGGTGTGGCTGCGGTGCCCAGCTGCGTTGGCAGGTCGCAAACAGGGAGACAGGCTTGTCTACACACCCAGGGCTCTGCCCCATGGGCCCTGGATGGTGGATGGTCTGACATAGAAAAGACTGGGCCCCCTGGGATGAACCAGAACCACGGCAGAGCCTGGCAAGCTACCAGTGGTGTACTCGGTATGCCAAAAACAGTAACAGTAATGGACCTCATTCCCAATGAATGGAGACTTACTGGCACCTGTTCAAGCAAATCGATGAACAACGGGAACACAAGTGACAAGTGACAAGTGATGCCAGAACCTGTGCTAAGTAAAGCATTTGAAACATCTCTGGATTCTTGCGTCTTTCTTTGGGGCAGAAGGGGATTGCTGACCCTGCTCCCGGATTTTGTGCAGGCACCCCTACCATTTCCCCACAGTCCATCAAGTGCTCAGAGTCCTTCTTAGAGGCAAGTTCTTTGGGGGAATATTATTTTGATAATTATAATTCTAACACTAACTACTGAAGAACCTACTGAGTATCCCGTATGTTTCTAAGGGAAGAAATTAAACAGCAATAAAACAGTACAAGTTAAATTTGTCCTTGGCATGAAAGACACCATGACAGATGAACCGTGACATCTGTCATGACAGACACCATGACAGATGAACCATGACATCTGTCATGACAGACACCATGACAGATGAACCATGACATGTCATGACAGACACCATGACAGATGAACCATGACATCTGTCATGACAGACACCGTGACAGATGAACCATGACATCTGTCATGACAGACGACAGAATTTAATTTTGGGAGGGGGAGGTGCTCAGGGGTTCTTCCTAGGTCTGTACTCGGGAATTACTCCTGGTGGTGCTAAGGGGACCACATGGGATGCTAGAAATTGAACCCAGGTCAGCCACATGCAGGGAAAATATCATACCTCTTGTTTTCTTGCTCTGGGCCTCTTTAAGTATGCTTTTTAAAAAATTCACTTATTTATTGGTCACACCTGGCTGTGCTCTAGCTTCCTCATGGTTCTATGCTCAGAGGCCACTCCTGGTATGCCTGTGGGACCATACGTGGATCAAACCCCAGCATACTGCAAAGAAAACACCATAGTCCTGTATTATCTGACACCTATTTGTAAGTATTTAGAACCAAACTAGGACCAGAGATATAGTACAGCAGGTCCCTGAGCACAGAGCCAGGAGTAATCCCTGAGCACTGCAGAATGAGCTCCTCCAAAGCAAAAAAAAATTAAAATGAATGTTAATTTCCTAAATCATCTCAGCCCAGAAGTCTGCCTGCAGTAGCAACTTCACAGAGGGGTGGACACTTGTACCACACAAACAAATGTAAAATAATCAAGTGCAGATGCTGTTGCCAAGAAAGAGGTTTGCACCAATCACTGCTGTGACCTGGGTCAGACTTCAAAAGTGTCAGATCACAGCTGCCTCACCAAATCTGATTCCTTAATGAGCTCCTCAAGCTCCTTTTTTGGTCCATAAAACTGAGGAATACAGCAGAGAGTAAAATTTAGATTTACCAAAAACAAGACCTAAGGTTGTGTTCCCTGGTGAAACATACCATGTCCAGTTGATCCTCTCCCTGTGAAATTATTTACATACATGGTAATACATAAAGAAACCACAAATAAAACTGTATATGGTCTATGGAAAAATGAAACAAATAACTGAATAATATCTATAATCATAAGAAAGGAAATGAGAGAAATAAGAAACAAACATGGAAAATAGACACTAACAGTAAAATAGTGAACTTACACTTTATTTAACAAATCAAATATTAATTTAAATAAAAATGGATAATTATGGCAATTAAAAGAAATTAATTTTTCCTCAATAAATCTGGTAAAAGTAAAGATTAAAAAAGATAGGGGACTGGAGGAATAGTAGAGTATGTAGGGAACTTGCCTTGCATATGGCCGACCCGGGTTCAATCCCTGGCATCCCATGTAGTCCCCAGAGCACCTGAGTGCAGAGCCAAGAGTAACTCTTGAGCATTGCAGGTGTGTTCCTCCCAAAATATAAAAGATTGAGTAAGAATGAAAAACACATTTAATTATGTGCAATAAAATACTTTAAATAATATGGACAGGAAAAAAGGATGAGTTATATTTCTTGTAAAGCTGAATCAGAATAAAACTACGAGTTATTTTTTTCCCAAATTTAATTTTATTAAGGCACCATGAGTACCAAGTTATTCATAATCGGGTTTTTTGACATACAATGTTCCATCACTGATTCTACCACTAGTGTCAACTTTTCCAGTGTTCCAAGAGACACTTTCCTACACCACCTCCTCTCTCTCAGCCCCAGCTTGCCATCCTGAAAGGTATTTTTTAAGTTTGGTTATTAAAATTTGGGCCTCATTTCAGTATTGCTGATTCTGTGGATTGGATATTTAGTTCTAGCTTTCCTTAGCACCATCAATATACCTGAATACCCTTGACCTTGTCCCCATTGCTTCTCATTTATCTCTTCTCTTCCCCCTTCACCTATTAATTTCTTTCTCATCCCTATAGTCAGGGGCCCAGGTTGAATATGGCATCTTCCTTTATTTTTTAAATTATTTTATTATACCACCTTTAGATATACAATTACAAGATGCTCATGTTTGAGTTTTGGTTCTACAATATTCCCATCCCTCCACCCGTGCCCATCTTCCATCACCAATGTCCCCACCTCCCTCCCCAGCCTACCTCCATGGCAGGTTCTGTATCTCCTTTCTCTCTCTTCTCTCTCTCTCTCTCTCTCTCTCTCTCTCTCCCCTTGCTTCCCTTTCTTACACATTGTGGATTGTAGTATATTCTAGGACATGATTGGCTCCACTAGTTTGATGGACTTGGGGAGAGCCGGGTGCCAGCTCTCCACGTTGTGTCTGAGTCTCTGGATGCTATGGCTGGTTGCCCTGGGGCAGTTCGTGGGTATTGTCACCGGGCCTCCGAGATGAATTGGAGCAGGGAAGGGGTTGCCCCATCTCCATCTCATGAATGGCATCTTCCCTTTTAACCATTAGAATGCAGAGTAATAGCACTATATGAAGTAAGCTTCAGAGCAAAGGAACATATTAGAAAGATGAATGAACATCCAATAATGATAAAGAATCAACTCATGAAAAAATACAGCAATCATTTTTCCCTTTGGGCCACATTGACTGGTACTCTGTGCTTGTGCTTGGTGGACCGCCATATGTGGTGCCAGGGATTGAACCTGGACCAGTATGGTGAACTATCTTTCCAGTCCCAGATATGGTAGTCTGAACTGTATTTGTAACACAGCAGCATTTTCAAATACATGAAGCAAAAAGCTGTTAAAATAATAAGATATAAAGAGAAATATACAAATTTACAATTATGATTGGGATTTCAAAACCCACTTGTCAGCATTTTGTAGAACTACTAGACACAACATCAACAAAGCTATAGGAAAATAAACATCACCATTGAGCTACTGGAATTAACTTTTATGGAATACTCCACAGACAGTGGAGAAATCCATAGTCTCCTCAAGTTTCTCATGAAACATTTACCATGAAGACAATACCTGAGGCTACACAAAATGTCTTACTTTATAATGACTGCAACTATCAGTGTCTTTTCCTTCCTTTATTCTTCCCTCTCTTCTTCACCTCCCTCTCTTCCTCTCTTCTTCACCTCCCTCTCTTCCTCTCCTCTCTTTCCCATGTAATACCTGGGCTTGAACTTGTATACTGTGTGATCAGCTAATTGAGTTCTTTCTATACACTACAGTATGGCTTTTTTTTATCTTAATGATACCAAATTACAAAGCAGCAACTGTTTCAAAAACTTAAAAAAATAAACAGTACATTCCTAAAACTTAATGGTTCAAAGATAAAATCTAAAGTTAAAACTTAGATGTTGGAGAAGCAGAATAGTAATATGGTTGTCTTACATGCAGCTGACCTAGGTTCAGTCCCTAGCATCATCCCATATGATTCTCTGAGCATTGCCAAAAGTGATACCTGAGCACAGAGCCAGGAATAAGCCTTAAACAAGCTGGGTGTGGACCCCAAACCAAACAAACTGAAATAAATACAAAATAAGGGAAAATTGATAAATAAAAATACAACTTATCCAAGTTTATGGAGTTCTGCTACAGAAAAGCAGAGAGGAAAAATTATCGCTCAAGTTGATCACATTACAAAATAAAATACAAACCAAATGAAGGTCTGTGCTCAAGAGGCTGGCAAAGGAAACCACAAAAAGAAAAGGAGTTGGAGAGATAGTACAAGTAGGGCACTTGCCTTGAATGCTGCTTACTCAGGTTCAATCCCTGGCATCCTGTGTGGTTCCCAGAACACTGCCAGGCATGATTCCTGAGTGCAGAGCCATGAGCAAGCCCTGAGTATCACCAAGTGTAGCAAAAAAAACTTAAAATGAAGAAGAAAAAACAAAGAAAGTAGAAGAAACAGTAGAATAAATACAATTAAAAACCTGCAAAGAAATTTAATGTGGAGCCAGAGCCATAGCACAATGGGTAGGGCATTTGCCTTGCATGTGGCCAACCTGAGTTCGATTCTTGGCATCCCATATGGTTCCCCAAGCACTGCCAGGAGTAATTCCTGAGTGCAGAGCCAGGAGTAACCCCCTAAGCATCGCCGGTGTGACCCATAGAGAAAAGGTATTTAATGGAGAAACCAATTAAACAAAAAAAAAATCAACACTGAGAAAGATAAACATAAATCAATGCCAAAATAAAAGGATATCAGAGAGGATGCTATAACCATTAAATGAAAACAAGTAAATACTATAGTTAATACTCATAATTAAAAATGTAGAAGAAATAGAAAAATTAGACTACTACAACTCAGAAAAATAAAATGGAGGCTGGAGTGAAAGCACACTGTGTAAGGTGTTTGGCTTGCACGCAGCCAACTGGGGTTGGATCCCCAGCATCCCATATGGTCCCCAAGCAGAACACCTCCAGGAGTAATTTCTAAGCGAAGAACCAGAAGTAATCCCTGAGCATTGCTGGGTGTGACCCCAAAAAGCAAAAATAAGTAAATAAGCAAATAAATAAATAAGTAAATAAATAAACAAAAATAAAGAATTCCCTTCTCAGGGCCGGAGCCATAATACAGCTAGTTTGCCTTCACGTGGATGACCTTGTTCAATCCCCAGCATCCCATATGGTCCCCTGAGCATGCCAGAAGCAATTTCTGAGAGTAGAGCCAAAGTAACCACTGAGCATCTCCGGGTGTGACCCAAAATGCAAAACAAACAAACAAACAAGGAAATAAATGAATAAATAAAATGAGTAACATACATAATCCCATAATCATTAAAGAAAGATGATTTGTAATCTTAAAGTTCCTTGATCACTTGATCACTTGACATCCCGTTATTCATCGATTTGCTCGAGCGAGGCGCCAGTAACTATTCCATTTGACCCTATTACAATGGCATCTGGTTGCTTCAGGAATACAAAGAGCCTCAAACTGTTCGTTCAGGGTCTTGACGAAGAAGTCTGACCATCTTGTAGGTAGGTGGCCAAGTGATCTTTTGACATCCCGTGGGATCCAGTCGGTAACGGCTCTAGTCCAGCGGTCGTCTCCAAATCTCATTACATGTCCAGCCCATCTGATTTTCGATGCCTTGGCAAACGAGACAGCAACCCTAACTCTGGAACAGCGACAGAGGTCGGAGCTCCGGATTCCTTCTTTCACTTGAGTGAGGCATGATATTCGGAGCATAGCTCTTTCGATTCCTCTTTGGGAGACCCGAATAGCATTCTCATCCTGCTTTCGTAGGGCCCAGGTTTCTGAGGCGTATGTTAATGCAGGGAGAACTGTGGAGTTGAAGAGATGTGCCCGGAGCCGGAGGTTCTTTGTCTTTTTTAGCTATTTCTTCGATGCTTTTGAAGGCATTCCATGCTGCTCTCTTCCTCCTGCGCAGCTCAGGTTTTAGGTCATTCATCATGTTGACTTCTCGACCTAGGTACACATAACTGCTGCATTCGGAGATGTTTGTTCCATTGACAGTAAATGGGGCAGATGGAACTAGTTCATTTCTCATGAACATAGCTTTGTTGAGATTCAGCTGTAGACCTATCTTTCCACATTCTCGGTCAAAGAGAGCCAGTATTTGTGCCGCTTGGCTAATGTTTGGTGTTATTAGAATGATGTCATCAGTGAAGCGGGAGGTGGTGTAGTTGCCGACCGTCTATCTTCACTACCATTCTTTCTATTCTAATTGTCACATGATGTTCTCGAGGGTGGAGCTGAAGAGTTTTGGTAAAATGGTATCAGCCTGCTGAACCACTCTTTTGACATCGATAATCACTTCTTTGTAGAATGGTGAGATCCTGGTGGTGAATCCATAATACAGCTCACGAAGGATCTTGATGTATTGGGTTTGAACGCCCTGTTCGGCTAGGGCTTCGATGACCACTTCAGTCTCCACAGAATCAAAGGCTTTCTTTAAATCAATGAACGTGAGACAGAGTGGCATCTTGAACTCCCTACAAACTTCAATGAGCTTGGTTACCGTGTGGATATGGTCGATTGTGCTAAATTCCTTTCAGAAGCCAGCTTGCTCGCATGATTGTACTTCATCTAATGTTCTGCCAATCCTGTTCAGGATGACTCGAGTGAACAGCTTGTAGATGACAGACAACGGGCAGATGTGGCGATAGTTGCCAATGTCGTGGATGTCTCCCCTTCTTGAACAGTAGAACTGTCCTGCTGGTTTTCCATTGGGAGGGCACCTTGCATTCAGACAGGTAGCGTGTGAAGAGCTGAGCCAGTGTATTGATAAGTACTGAAGGCAGATTCTTCAGGTGTTTGGGTCTGACTTTGTCTGGGCCTGGTGCTGTTCCCTTCTTTACTGATGAAATGACATGTCTGATTTCAGAAGGGAGAACATTGGGAACGACATATCCATCCTGTGGAATTTGGTATGTGGGCAGGTGGACATGGCTATCAAAGAGGTCTGAGTAGAAGTCATGGATAATCTTCTCCATTGCCTTTCTGGAAGATGTGATAGATCCATCAGGATGTTGGAGGGCAGTCATCTTGGTTTTATAGTTAGCGAAGGACAGGTGGGCGTTGTGAATGCTTTTCCCGGCTTCTGCCACATCTTCCAGTATTTCTGCTCTTCTCTCTTTGAGGTCTTCCTTCATCACTTCTCTGCACCGCTTTGCAAGCTTATATGTTAGCATTTGGTCACCTGAGGCTCGCGACCTTGCCACGTTGGCGATTGAGCTCGAGAGTTTTTGAAGACAGACATCCTTTTGTGGCTTTTTTCTCTCTCGGCATTCTTCGCACAATCATGGAGGTGCTGAACCAGTTGGTTGTATTCTTCATTGATGTTATCAATGATGGTATCTTCCCATGTTGCCACAATGGTGCCAAAGAGTTACCAGGTGGTGGTCATTCTGGGAGTTCTCTTCTTAAACTTTGCAGCCTTTTCTCCCCTTTGCGTGAAGTAGAATTTTGCACAAAGGAGACGGTGGTCTGATCCTGTTTGGAATTTTAGGACGACAGCAACATCGGGTCAGACAAAACCGTCGATTGAAGACGATGTAGTCAATTTAATTGTGGAACTGTCCACCAGGGGATTCCCATGTCCAACCTTTCGCTTCAGCCTTCTGGAACTGTGAGTTCCCATGAATGGTCTTGGAGGACATGATGAACTCAGATAGTCTCCTCACACTGTTCGCTCTATTCTAGGCCATGGGTCCCGATGTGGAGTTCTTCAGCCGATCTTCTCGGTCCTATCTTGTCATTAAAATCACCGACTATAATCTTGTAGAAGGTGTGATTTTTTTTTATAGAACTCCTCCAGTTCCATGTAGAATTTCTCAATTTCTTCTTCCCTTGTATGTGGAGATTGGTGCGTAGACAACAAAGATAGAAACTGCTGGCAGTGGGCCACATCTCTTCAAGTGTAATTGTCCTATCCAGTTTGTTAGGCATTCAAATGAATGCCATGTTCATGTTGACAAGGACGCCGGCACCACCGATGCCTCTTTCATTGCATTTTCCGAGGAACAGTTCTCCGGTGTCAAAAATGGTGTGATGCGATTGACACCTCCTTGTCTCAGTCAGACCAATGATGTCATATTGATCTTTTGCGCTTGCACCATCAGGTCCTCGATATATGCTTCCATTGCCAGTGTACGTGCATTGAAAGTACAGACTGTCATTTTAGTCCTTCTTCGCTTTGGCAGCTTAGTATGGCCCTGAAATTTTATCAGGCCTCCTTGTTCGCCCTTTCTTAGTGCTGCCCTATTAAGGGCTCTTTCAGGGTCAGGACGATAAACATTGTTTATTACTGGTTTTGGCATATTGAATATGCATCGGACAGCTTGCCAGGCTCTGCCGTGCGGGCGGTATGCTCTTAGTAGCTTGCTGGGCTAAGCACTGCCAGGAGTAATTGCTGAGTGCAGAGCTAGGAGTAACCCCCTGAGCATCGCTGAGTGTGATATCGCTCTCCGCCCTGGTAAGCAGGCCATATCCTTCAGCTGTTCCACGTAGCCGGAGGACACATGACCTGTGTCCCGGTTGTCCCACTGGCAGTCCTTGATGAGCACAGCGAACATGGCGACGGTAAAGATGATAAAGAAAGATGACTGCCAGGTGTCTGTAATCGTGTTGTCCAGTGTGCTGGTTCTGAGGCCCCGCCCGAGTCGCCCGGGAACAGGGGTCGCAATCCGAGGGGCTCCCCGAGCTCACTGTCGCTGCTCGCTGCAGCCCTGCCGCGCTGCCCCCATGGCCAGTACCGGGCCCGCCGCGGGCTCTCCAGGCGCTATTGTCCGCGCGGCCCCGCGAAGCTAGGCCACGCAACCGGCGCCCGCATGGCTGTTCCCGGCGCTCTCCATGGCACCACGGGACCCTAGTCGGGGTCTGCTCACTGCCCGGCTCCCACCTCTGCCACCGCTGCCGCCTAGCCGCTTCCCCCGCACCGCCGCCGCCTCAGGCCGCTGCCATCTTAAAGTTCCTAAAAGAGAAATTTCCAGACTCTAGTAGTTTCAAAGGAAAAAAAAAATCCAAGTATTTAAAGAATCAGCTTCAATTTTACAGAATCTCTTCTTCTAAAGAGAAGTGGAGTTGGGTGTTGGAGAGATAATCCAGTGGTAAACTTGCGCGCCTAGAGCTGGAGTAGATTCTCAGCACCACATACTATCTCCCACTCCTTGCTAAGAATGATCAAGTGCAGAGCCAGACGTACATGCTGAGCACTGTCAAATGTGGTCCCCAAACCAAAATACACAAGAAACTTCATGAAGCTACGACTGCCTTGTCTAAACCGACAGTACAAAAAAAAATTATAAGTCAACAGCTCCTATGAACTAGGTATACAGAAAACAGAAAGAAAAAATTTCTTGTGATATCCTTTTATAGAGTAAATATTTCTTAGTAATTAAAAAATTAAAATTCTTAGATCCAGATTCTATGCTAGAAATCCAGAAATCAGAAGTCTCTTCAATTACATGATTAAGGATGTTCACTTCAGCAAGCTGTGCCAAAATAGGAAAATTGGTTAAATATCAAAAGAAAAGTAAGAGTCGATGCTGTCTGGATGTCAGAGCTGTCCTAAGTTCCCAACAGCATTGGGTCTGTCAGGTTCCCTGGCCACATTGGGGGCCAGCGGCTGTCCCCTCCAGCCTATGGACACAGAAGCATGGCCACAAGTTCTTGTTCTTTGAAAGTCCAAGGTTTTAATTATACACTTATACACACACCAACAGAGACTGTGATAATGAGAGCAGGGGAGAAAAAGAGAGAGAGAGAGAGAGAGAGAGAGAGAGAGAGAGAGCCTGAGCAGAGTAGAGCTGTCCATACTCCTGACTCCCCAGACTCCTCACTCACTACCAGAGGCAAACAAGAGAGCCTCTTTATAGTTTTTGAAGGCACAGGGTAGGCTTTACAAAAGCAGGTGGCAGGGCTTTCATAAATGAAGGGAGCAAAAGGTAAAAGGCTTTTTACACTGAAAATAAAGTGAGAGGGGCTTCCTCTCATCAGGTGCAAAACCCAACTGGGGGCGGAGCTCCCTAGGGCTAGTGTGAAATCTTGGGATGTTGTTTTCTCTCATTTTGAGCTAATAAACAATTATTTCAATGATGTTTCTAGTCGTTGTAAAAGGGACAGACATTTATCTACACCTGGGATTAAAATGACCTTTCCTGGGGAGATGACACCATATAATCCACACTGCATTCCTCTCACCAGATTGATCATTCCAGTCCCTCAGGGCCATATCTATTTCTTTACCAAAAAAAAAAAAAACACAGAGATCCTTCTGCAACTTTGCTATTTTAGCTTAGGTTCAAAACAAAAACTTGCTTTTAAGATCTTGAGCTCAGGAGCCAACATTTAGGTGTCCCATATGGAAGCCAGGGTGGTCTCTATTCCTGGTTCCATCCAGTCCTTCTGTGGGAACCTCCTTCCTTGGGGTATGAGGAATTAGAATCAATCTATAGGCAATTAAGACATTTAGTTAGGAAGTATGGTGCAAGCCCAGGAATAACAAATTAGTCTTAACTGTATTCCTGTATCTTTACAAAAGAGCTTTGCTCTAATACAAGAACATAGAAAGGGCATGAGGTAAAGAAAAAAGCAACATTTTAGCAACCATTGCAGCTTGGTTAGAATATTGACACCTTCTGTGTAGGAAACAAAGGGCTATAAACAAAAGGAACCCAACAACAACAACAAACAACAACAACAACAACAACAACAGAAAAAAACCCAAGCTTCAAAACTGATCAAAGTGCCTGACAAATATCTCATTTGGGAGCACATTATTTGTAGAAACAAGGACCAGAGTTTGGATCTTGGACCACATGGCTCCCCAGGACTGAGTTTAGCACTAGAGACATCTGAGTTTTGTTGGCTGTGCTTGATGCCCCCTCAGCACAACACTAGATGGCCATTGAAAGGTCACATATAAAACAGACAAACATATAGACATGGCTACAAATCCCTTCACATCAACAATTTTCTTAAATATCAAATATCTACCCCATAAAACAACACAGAGTAGCAGGATGAATCATAAAACAAAACCTAACCTTCTGGTGCATACAGGAAACACACTCCCCATGATAAATACAGGCTAGATTTAATAGCTGAAGATAATACAGGCTAATGTCAGACAGGGTATAAAAATGCAAGGTTTCAAAGCAAATAATATTAAAACAAAGATAATGAAGGACAGGAAAGGGCTTTACTTGGCCAAGAGATCAATAAACCATAAGAACTTAACTCTCATCAATACATATGCATCAAATGAAAGGGCACAAAGTTCACAAAGACTCATCTATGAGCTGTGAGCAATCGATGACAGCACAATAGTGCTAGGAAGTATCAAAACTCTGCTAGCACTGGGCAAAAAGGCAAAATAGAAAGGGATAATCCAGATCCCTAAGTGAGCTAGGGAAGAGCTGGGTAGACTAGACATAAGCAGTATGTCTAGTCTAGTCCAGACTCCAACAAACACAATCTATTTGGAGGGAACTCCATGGCATCGACTGAACACAAAGTCTATATGAAGGACACTCCATACCCCCAACTGACAGTCAATAGACTGTGTCAGGAAACTCTACACCCCCATTGAACACACAGTCTATATGTTAGACACTGCAAGCCCCTACTGACCACATGGTCTATATGTAGGACCCTGCAAGCCCCAACTGACCACACAATCTATATGTAGGACACTGCAAGCCCCAATTGAACACATAGTCTGTATGCAGGACAGTGCATGCCCCAACTGAACCCATGACTTTCCCACTGCAAATGGTACTGTCTCCAGGACAGATCACATGCTGTGAAACAATTTGAATATCCAGAAAATAACAGAAATAGAAGTCATTCCAAGTATCTCTCAGATTACAAACCCACAAAATTAGAAATCAATCATTGCATAGCAGCATTATTCACAACAGCCAGAATCTGGAAACAACCAGTGTGCCCAAGAACTGATGACTGGATAAAGAAACTCTGGTACATCTACACAATGGAATACTATGCAGTTGATAGGAAAAATGAAGTTATGAAATTTACCTATAAATGGATTAAAACGGAGAGGATCATGTTGAGTGAAATTAGCCAGAAGGAAAGAAACAGATATAGAATGACTGCATACATATATTATGATACTAATATTCAAGGTCAGGCGAATCAAGATCCGGAGGTCTTGTCAAAGGTGGAAATTACCACAAACGTGTGGGAGTCAGAGGTTAGATAAGACAGAGAAGGGAACAGTATGCTAATAATTGTCAAAAGTGCTAATTGAAACCTATAACTGAGCATTAAATACAGGCAAAAAAGATACATATGATAACCTCTAAATGTATGTAATACAATCCACAATGTATAAGAGAAGGAAGAGAGAAAGAGAGAGAGAAAGTGAAAGAGAGAAAAGAGATAAAGAACCTGCCATTGAGGCAGGCTCTCGGAGGGGGAGGGAATAGGGAACAATGGTGGTGGGAAATGGGCACTGGTGGAGGGATGGGTGCTGGAACACTGTATGACCGAAACCGAAACATGAGCATCTTTGTAAAGGCATATCTCATGGTGATATAATAAAATATAAAAAAATAAAATTAAATAAATATCACTATCACTGTTTTCCTGTTCATCATCGATTTGCTCGAGCGGGCACCAGTAACATCTCCATATGACCTGTCTCATGCAAGTAGAGCCCAAGGGCACCTGCTTGCTCCAGGAACATAAAGAGCCTCAAACCATTCCATCAGGTCATGGGAATGAGGTCTATAATTGTTACTGGTATCTGGCATATCAAATACGACACGGGTAGCTTGCCAGGCTCTGCCGTGTGGGTAGCATACTCTTGTAGTCATCTCAAAATCCAGCATTTATTGATGAACCGTGCGGTCGCAAGCGGCCACGTGAGCCGGACTGTGATAGGCTGGTCTGCTGGGTGGAGTTCTGATGAGGGGGAAGTCCGGATGTGGAAAATGGAGGTCCTCATGGAGTGGGGGGGTTGCCTGGCTTGTTGTGAGGCTCTGCTGGGGTGGCGAGCCAGGGCTAGAACCCGCCATCTCTCCCGGGCGCCTTGTGAGTGGTTGGGCACAGGGAGAGCCAGTAGCAGCTCTGCCCCATGTCTGTGAGTCTCTGGATCAGCATACCTGGGCCGGATTTAAAAAGGACTGCTGCAGGGTGGATCTAGATGAGCCGGGCTGTGATAGGCTGGTCTGCTGGGTAGAGTTCTGATGAGGGGGAAGTCCGGATGTGGAAAATGGAGGCCCTCATGGAGTGGGGGGTCATCTGGCTTGTTGTGAGGCTCTGCTGGGGTGACGGGCCAGGGCTAGAACCCGCCATCCCTCCTGGGCGCCTCGTGAGCAACTGGGCACAGTGAGAGCCAGTAACAGCTCTGCCCCATGTCTGTGAGTCTCTCTCGAAACATGAGCATCTTTGTAATTGTATATCTCATGGTGACATAATAAAATATAAAAAATAAAAAGTGAGGAAAAGACCAGCTAGAGTAAAAAGAAGTGAGAAAGGGACACTCATTCTGGCTGGCGGGAATGCTTTGTTTCCAACTTCTACAGAAAGTAATATGGGAATTGTCCGCCTCCTCCAAATAGTACAGAACTCCCATATGAACCAGAAATACTTCTCAAAGGCCTTCAGAATGGCTCCGGTGTTTTTCTTACACCCACTGGCTCTCCTACAATACAGCCTCCAACAAAACCAAGTTGCCCTAAACTTTTGGAAATTGAATTGTTTATCTTTATACCCAAAAGTTTGGGAAGGCACAAACTCTGCATGTGGTGCGTGTCTGGGTTGGGATCAAGGAGTTTGCGCTGTGAGACCTAAAGTTCTAGGGGCCAGAGTGATAGCACAGTGGGTAGGTTGTTTGCCTTGCATGCAGCCAACCAAGGTTTGATCTCCGGCATCCATATGGTCCCCCCAAGCACCGCTTAGGGGTAATTCTTGAGTGCAGAGCCAGAAGAAACTCTGAGCATTGCTGGGTGTGACCCAAAGAGAAAAACAAAGTTAAGAGGCATCAAACAGAAACATACACACCTGCTGGGCCTGTGGCAGTTTCATGTATGCTAAATGTGTCTGGCACAGCAACAAGCTTTCCTTATTGAGGAGCAGAAAATCGTCATGAAAGTCTTGAAGTCACAACAGTATCAGAAAGGAAATTATTTTTAAAAATGAAGGTTTTTATTTTTTATAAATAAAATACTTAAAATCTGATATTACTGTTCATCATCATTTATATTAGAATGATATGATATAAATTCTAATATTATAAATATTAGAATATTATAACAGACATGAGGCAGAGCTGCTACTTGCTCTCCCTGTGCCCAGCCACTCACAAGGAGCCCAGGAGAGATGGCAGGTTCTAGCCCTGGCCCACCAGCCCAGCAGAGCCTTGCAACAAGCCAGACGACCCCCCCACTCCATGAGGGCCTCCATTTTCCACATCCGGACTTCTCTCTCGTCAGAACTCCACCCAGCAGACCAGCCTATTACAGTCCGGGGCGCGGCCGCAAGCAGCCGAGCGGTTCATCATTAAATGATGGACTTAGAGATGACTGCAAGAGGCATACCTTGCAGTGCATACCTTGCACGGCAGAGCCTGGCAAGCTACCCGTGTTGTATTTGATATGCCAAATACCTGTAACAATTATAGACCTCATTCCGAATGGATTGTGGTTCTTTATGTTCCTGGAGCAAGCAGATACCCTTGGGCTCTACTAGCATGAGACAGGACATATGGAGATGATACTGGGGCCCGCTCGAGCAAATCGATGAACAATGGGAAGACAGTGATACAGTGATACAATGATACAGTGATTATAAATATTAGACTGTTCTTGACTGTTCTTGACAGAATAGTCAGACCTCACATAATAAAATGAATCTGCATCAGAATAAAAAAAGAGATAAACTAATATTTATTTGTTTTTTTTTTTGGGTCACACTCGGCAATGTTCAGGGGATACTCCTGGCTCTACACTCAGGAATTACTTCTGGCAGTGCTCAGGGGACCATAGGGGACCCTGGGTATCAAACCCGGGTCAGCTGTATGCAAGGCAAATGCCCTACCCTCCCGACTATCGCCTCCAGCCCATCATTTATAGGTCTTAAAACCCTTAGAGATTCCTTTAAAAATCTATTGGAAACAATTGTGCCCAACAAAGTGGCTGGTTATAAAATCTACAAAGTCTATATAGTTGAACAACTATAGACAAATGATAAATCAAAAAGAAGTTGAGGAAACTGTTCCATTTATAATTGGACCCTAAAGAACTAAATATGTAGGCACCAATTCCTTAAAGTAGCCAGAGGACTGTATGACAAAAATAATACAAGATACCTTTAGAAGAAGCAAGACATTAAGAGACTGAAAAATATTCCATGCATATGGACTAGGATATTTAATAGAGTTAAAATGTTCATTTTACCTACCAACTTGCCAAAAGCAATACACAAATTTAATGAAATTCCAGTCAAAAGCACAATGACTCTGTTTTTGTGCCACACTTCTGTGATATCTGAGGGCAGAGCTTACCCCTGGCTCTGCCCTCAGACATCACTCTTAGTGGGGATCAGGGAACCATATATGGTACTGAAGAGTGAACTTTTATTGGCTGCATGAAGAAAAGTGGATACCCACTGGACTAGCTCTTCAGTACCACAGTTACATTAATTTTTTTTATTATACCACTGTGGGATATACAATTACAAAGCTTATAATGATTGGGTTTCAGCCACACAGTGTTCAAACACCCACCCAACCCTCCACCACCCTTCCAATATCCTCAAATTTCCTACCTACATCCCCAGCCTGCCTTTATGGTAGGCATTTTTCTTCTTGTCCTATCTCTCTCTCTCTCTCTCTCTCTCTCTCTCTCTCTCTCTCTTCTTACAAACTGACTTGCAATACATACATTTAGGGGTCATCGTATATATCTCTTTGCCTATGTTCAATGCTTGGTTCTAGTCTGGTGTTACCATTTCCAACAATTGTTAGCACATTACTCAACATCTGACTTCTACTCACTTGTGTTATATTCCAACTATTGACAAGTTCTCCTAGTCTATGTATTCCCTGGCCTTGGATATTGGTCTAATACTATTTGTTTTATATCTCATAAATGAACGCAGCATTCTATATCTATCCATTTTCTTCTGACTAATTTCACTTGTAAGGATATGATATTCTCAATGTCCATCCATTTATAGGCAAATTTCATAACTTCATTTTTTTCCTAACAGCTGCATAGTATTCCATTGTGTAGATGTACCATTGTTTCTTTATCCAATCTCTGTTCTTGGGTTGTTTCCAGTTTTCTTTTGTTTTTTTTTTTTTGCCCATTATAGGGACTAGGCCCATTTTTTATTCATTCATTCGCTTGTTTGTTCGCTTGTTCATTCATTCATTCATTGAATTATAAAAAAAAACAGTAACAATTATAGACCTCATTCCCATGACCTGAAGGAATGGTTTGAGGCTCTTCATGTTCCTGGAGTGAGCAGCTGCCATTGGGCTACACGAGCTCAAGACAGGACATATGGAGATGTTACTGGTGCCTGCTCTAGCAAATCGATGAACACTGGGAAGACAAGTGATACAAGTGATACAAGTGATATAAGTGATTTAGTTATACCACCACGAGATATACAATTATAAAGATATTCATAATTGGGTCTCAGTCAGTGTTCCAGTACCTGTTCCTCCACCAGTTCTCCATTCCCATGACCAATGTCCCCACATTCCCTCCCACCTCCTGAAGCGTGCCTCTATAGCAGGTTTTTTCTTTTCCTCTCTGTCTCTGTCTCTGTCTCTGTCTCTCTCTCTTCTTTTTACACATTGTGGTTTGCCCTACAGATATTTAGGGATTATCATGTAAATCCCTTTGTGTACATTTACACTCAGTTCTAGTCTGGTGTTAACATTTCCCACAACTAGTAGAAGACTGGTGTATGTATATATATATATATATATATGTATATATATATATATACACACACACATATATGTATATATATACATATATATACATATGTATGTGTATATGTATATATATGTATATATTACTGTATTTAATGGTATATATGTATAATAAATGCATTATTAAATGCAGTCATTCTTTTTTCTAAATTTTTTAAAATATTCTATTATACCACCTTTTGCCGATTGCTTTCTAAGATCTTAAGTTGTGAGGTCAGATGGCCTTTTATGTTTATGATGGCCTTTCCTCTTTTCTGATGAATGCTTTTAGAGCTATGAACTTTCCTCTTAACACTGCTTTCACTGTATCCCAAAATTTCTGGTAATTTGTGTTTTCAGTCTCATTTGATTCCAGGAATTTTTTGGATTTCCCTCTTTGATTTCTTTTATGACTTGCTGGTTGTTCAGCAATGAGGTGTTTGGTTTCCAGGTGCTTGGTATTATTCTCCATTTTTGTCTGCGATGAACTTCTATTTTCAGTGCATCATGGTCTGAAAAAATAGTTGACAGGATTTCTATCTTCTTGATTTTTATGGAGGTATGTTTTCTGGCTCAGCATGTGGTCTATCTTGGAGTAAGTTCCATGTGCGCTGGAGAAAAATGTGTATTCAGCTTTTGGGGGATGAAATGCCCTGTCTATATCTACTAGCCCTTTTTCTTCCATCCCTTCTTTTTAGGTCCAATATTTCCTTGCTGAGTTTGTCTTGTTAATCTATAAGAGTTGATAGAGCAGTGCTGAAGTCTCCAACTACAATTGTATTGCAGTCAATGTCTTCTTTGAAGTCTTACTAGTTTTAGGTATTTTGCTGGCCCCTCATTGGGTGCATATATGTTTAGGAGTGTAATTTCTTCCTGATATATGTATCTCTTGATTATTAAGAAGTGACCTACACTGTCCCTTCTGACCTTCTTCAGCCTGAAGTCTATGTTGGCAGATACCAGTATGGCCACCCTGGCCTTTTTTGGAGGGGTTGTTTGAGTGAGCAACCCATGTCGTATTTGACATGCCAAATACAAGTAACAATTATGGACCTCATTCTCATGACCTGATGGAATGGTTTGAGGCTCTTAAACTTCCTGGAGCAGGATGATGCCCTTGGGCTGTCTCACATGTGACAGGACATATTGAGATGTTAATGGTGCCCACTTGCAAATCGATGATATACGGGAAGGCAGTGACAGTGACAGTTTGAATGAAGGATTGTTTTCCAGCCTTTGACTTTGAGCCTGTCTTTGCTCTGATTGTTCAGGTGTATTTCTTGAAGGGAGCAGAATATTGGATTCAATTTTTTTGATCCATTTGCCACTCTGTGTCTCTTAACTGGTGCATTTATTTTTTTTTTTATTAATTTTTTTATTTTTACAATTACAAAGATATACAATTAAAAAGTTCATATTTGGGTTTTGGTCGTACAGTGTAGCAGCACCCATCCCGCCACCAGTGCCCATCTCCCACCACCAACGTCCCCGGTTCCCTCCCCCCCTCCCCCAGCCCTCCTCCATGGCAGGTTCTTTATTTCTTTCCATTTCTCTATCTTTCTTTTTCCTTCCTCTCCAGACTATGGATTACAAAACATACATTAAAGGGTTGTCATGTGTATCCTTTTGCCTCTGTTGACATTGAGAGAGATTATTGTCATGGGATGTTGTGACATCTTTCTGTATAGTTTTGTTGTTCTTTTGGGTTTTGTGTTGTCTTAGAGTAGCTCTTTCAGCCCTTTTTTTAAAATTAAACATTTTATTATATCACCGTGAGATATACAATTACAAAGTTGTTCATGTTTGGAGGTTTCAGTCACATAGTGTTCCAGCACCTGCCCTCCGCCAGTGCCCATTTCCCACCACCAATGTCCCTAATTCCCTTTCCCTCCCTAGCCTGCCTCTATGGCAGGTTCTTTATCTCTTTTCTTTCTCCCTCTCTCTCCCTTTCTTCCTACACATTGTGGGTTGCACTACATACACTTGGAAGCCATCATGTGCATTTTTTTGCCTGTATTTAATGCTCAGTTCTATGTTGGTATCAGCCCTTTCGACATTTATTTACACATATTCCCTTCTCTGTCTTACCTAACCTCCTGACTCCCTCACGTTTGTGGTAATTTCCACTTTTGGTAAGACCACCTGATATATTTATATCATCCAAATAAATACAGTCATTATATGTCTCTCTCTTTCCTTCTGACTAATTTCACTCAACATGATCCTTTCCATGTCCATCCATTTATAGGCAAATTTCATAACTTGATTTTTCCTAACAGCTGCATAGTATTCCATTGTGTAGATGTACCACAGTTTCTTTATCCAGTCATCAGTTCTCGAAAGCCCTTTTTTTTTTTTTTTGCTTTTTTTGGGTCACACCCAGCAATGCTCAGGGGGTTTCTCCTGGCTCTGCACTCAGGAATTGCTCCTGACAGTGCTTGGGGACCATATGGGATGCCGGGCATAGAACCCAGGCTGGCAGAGGCCGGCCGCGCACAAGGCAAAAAGCCCTACCCGGCTGCATCGCCCGGCCCCAAAAGCCCTTCTTTTAAGGTTGGTTTTGAGTTTACGGTTCCTCAACTGTTGTTTATCCAAGAAGCTGTGTATCTGTCCTTCAAATATGAGTGAGATTTTAGTCGGGTAAAGAATTCTTGGTGAGGCATTCATTTCACTGAGTTTTTTTTCACTATATCCCACCACTGCTTTTGGGCTTGGAGGGTCTCTTCTGATAGGTCTGTTGACAGTTGAATGGATGCTCCTTCGTATACAATTTCCTTTTCCTTCTTTGATCTTGCTGCTTGAAGAATTGTGTCCCTATCTATGGCATCCATTATTTTGACTAGGATATATCTTGGAGTCTTTCTATTGGGCTCTCTTCTTTTTTTTTTTTTTGGGTCACACGGACAATGCTCAGGGATTACTCCTGGCTCTGCACTCAGGAATTACTCCTGGCAGTGCTCAGGGGACCATATGGGATGCTGGGGATCGAACCCAGGTTGGCTGCTTGCAAGGCAAACACCCTATGCCCTGTGCTATCGCTCCGGCCTCTGGGCTCTCTTCTTGCTGGTACACTTCGGGCTTCTTGGATCTGGATGCCTTCGTCCCTTTAACTCTGGTAACTTTTCAGCAAGTATTTTTTTTTTTTGCTTTTTTGGGTCACACCCGGCAATGCTCAGGGGTTTCTCCTGGCTCTGCACTCAGGAACCACTCCTGGCGGTGCTCGGGGGACCATATGGGATGCCAGGGATCTAACCGGGCTGGCACCCGCCGCCACGCAAGGCAAATGACCTACCCGCTGGACTTTTGCTCTGGCCCCTCAGCAAGGATATTTTTAACTGTGCTTATTTTCTTGAGGTTGCTTTCCTGTCCCTCTGGGATTCTGATGATTCTTATGTTGTTCCTCTTGGATTCATCCCTATATTCTCTGTTCAGCTGCGGATCCATTTTCTGGTCTTTTTTCATTTTGTATATTTGCCTGAGTGCTTTCTGCAGCTCATCCTCAGTTCTCACTGATTCTCTTTTCCGCTGCTGTCATCCTGCTGTTGATAGCCCCTATTGTGTTTTTCTTTTCATCTACTGAGTTTTTTAGTGATGATATTTCTCGTCAGAACTCCACTCAGCAGACGAGCTTGGGTGGCCGCTTGTGGCTGTGCAGTTCATCAATAAATTCTGTATTTAGAGGTGACTACAAGAGTATGCCACCCACATGGCAAGCCTGGCAAACTACCGTGTTGTATTTGATAAGCCAAATACCAGTAACAATTGTATTAGGTTATTCTCATTACCTAATATAATGGTTTGAGGCTCTTTATGTTCCTGGAGCAAGCAGATGCCCTTGGGCTCTACTAGCATGAGACAGGACATATGGAGATATTACTGGTGCCTTCTCGAGCAAATGGATGATGAACGGGAGGATAGTGATAGTGATATTTCTATTTGCATGGTTCTCATTTCTACTCTCATTTCCTCCTGCAGTTTATTGGCTGCCCTTTCCACTGCTTCATTTATGTTCTGTATTTTGTTGGACATTGTTCCATTTTTTCATTGAGGTTGTTAAATGTCGGTAACCATTTCTTCTCTGAATTCTTTGTCAGAGATATTATGTATGCCTGCATTCTTTATCAAATCTTCAGGGTTGGTTTCTTTGTTTGTTCTTTCAGCTGGAGATCTATGTTGTTTCCCCCATGGTAATGTGGTGGTTGGGGATGGATTCTTCTGGGGTACTGTTTCTTTCTCACTGTAGGTAGGACTCTACAGATGCTCCACAGGAGGTGTTATCCTTTTCCCTCTTTGAGGATATTACCTTCCCCATGGTGTTGAATTTCCTTCTTTGTATTAATATGTGGCTGCATGAGCAGCCACCCACCAGGCCAGCCACATTACCAGGGAGGGTACCTGAGGTGGAGACAAACCAGTGTGAGAGTTCAAAGTGTCCCATTTACTCCCACTTCTGCTCGGACTTCTGGGGGCTGTAGTTTCGCTTTCTGCCAGAGGCCTGGGGCTCCACCACTTAACCACTCATCTGCCCAGCCAGTCATGCCCCCAGGAGGGTAGTACCTTAGGTGGAGACAAGCCGGTCAAAAGCCACTGATTTTTGGGAATTGATTTTGTACCCTGCCACTCTACTATAGGTATCTATTCTTTCTAGGAGCTTTTTGGTAGAGAGTTTAGTGTTTTCTAGGTACAATATCACGTCATCTGCAAATAGTGATAGCTTGACTTCTTCCTTGACTATCTGGATGCTCTTTATGTCCTTTTTCTTCTCTGATTGCTATGACAAAACTTCCAGTATGATATTGAATAGAAGTGGTGACAGTGGGCAACCTTGTCTTGTCCCCGATCTTAGGGGAAGGCCTTCAGGTTTTCCTCATTGGGAATGATACTCGCTGTGGGCTTTTGGTAGATGGCTTTGACTCTATTGAGGAAGGTTCCTTCAATTCCCATTTTATGGAGGGCTTTTATCATGAATGGGTGCTGAATCTTGTCAAATGCTTTCTCTGCATCTATTGATATGATCATATGTTTTTATTCTTATTGATATAATGTATTATGTTGATTGACTTGTGAATGTTTAACCATCCTTGCATTCCCAGGAAGCTTCCTACTTGGTATTGATGTTTAATCTTTTTGATGAATCTTTGGATTCTGTTTGCTAGTACTTTGTTGAAGATCTTAGCATCTGTATTCATCAGGAAGATTGACCTCTAGTTTTCTTTGTTTTTTTTTGTGTGTGTGTTGTCTCTGCCTGCTTTGGGTATCTATGTGTCTCATAGAAGCTCTTTGGGAGTGTTTCTGTTTCTTCCTGGAAGAGCTTGAAAAGGATTGGGAGTAGGTCCTCTTTAAATATTGGTAAAATTCACTGGTGAATCCGCCTGGCCCCTGGGCTTTTTTTTTTTTTGGCAGACTTTGAATTACTGTTTCAATTTCCTCGATGGTGATAGGATTATTCAGGAGTTGCAGGTCTTCTTGTTTCAGCCAAGGGGGTTATATGACCTCAGGAATTTGTCCATTTCTTCCAGGTTCTCTTGTTTCATGGCATACAGAATCTCAAAGTAGTCTCTGATGGTCTTTTGGATTTCTGTGGTTTCTGTTATGATCCCCCTTTCATTTCTGATTCTATTTATTTGGGCTCTGTCTTTTCCTTTTCCTTACAAGTTTTGCAAGTGGTTTGTCGATCTTGTTTATTTTTTTCAAAGAAGCAACTCTTGGTTTCATTAATCTTTTGGGTTTTTTTGGGTTTCCAGCTCATTGATTTCCTAAGTTTTATTATGTCTTTATTTCTGCCTGGGTTGGGCTTCTTTTTGTTGGTCTTTTTCTAATATTTTGCGTTGTGAAGTCAGGTTTGTATTACTGGTTTTTGCACATTGAATATGCATCGAACAGCTTGCCAGGCTCTGCTGTGTGGGTATACTCTTAGTAGCTTGCTGGGCTAAGCACTGCCAAGAGTAATTCCTGAGTGCAGAGCCAGGAGTAATCCTTGAGCATCGCTGAGTTTGATATTGCTCTCCGCCCTGACAAGCAGGTCATACCCTTCAGCCGCTCCATGTAGCCGGAGGACACATGGCCCCGGTCGTCCCACTGGTGGTCCTTGATGAGCGCAGTGAACATGGCCATGGTAAAGATTGTAAGGAAAGCTGACCACCAGGTGTCCGTAATCGTGTCCAGAGGGCTGGGTCTGAGACCCCGTGGGAGTCGCCCAGGAATGGGGGCCACAAGCCGAGGGCTCCCCAACCTCACTGTCGCTGCCCACATGGCCAGTCCGCCGCCGCGGCCTCTCCCCATAGCGCACCTAGGTGCTATTGTCCTGCGCGCCCTGTGAGCTAGGTCAGGCAACTGGTGCAGCACAGCTTTTCTGGCCGCTCTCCACGCCGCCACGGGACCTGAGTCGGGGGTATGCTCACTGCCCAGCTCCCACCTCTGCCATCGTTGCTGCCTAGCGGCTTCCCGTGCAGCCACAGCCACCTTAGCTATGCTTGGAATATCACGCCTCATTCAAGTGAAAGAAGAAATCCGAGCCCGATCTCTGTCGCTGTTTCAGAGTCAGGGATGCTGCCTCGTTTGCCAAGGCATCAAAAATCAGATGGGCTGGACATGTAATGCGATTTGGAGATGATCGCTGGACTAGAGCCGTTACTGACTGGATCCCATGGGATGTCAAAAGATCACATGGACGCTCACCTACAAGATGGTCAGACTTCTTCGCCAAGACCCTGAATGATTTGAGGCTCTTTGTATTCCTGAAGCAACCAGATGCCATTGGGCTACACTGGCACGTGATAGGGTCAAATGGAAATATTACTGGTGCCTGTTCGAGCAAATTGCCGAATAACGGGATGTCAAGTGATCAAGTGAAGTCAGGTTTGTATGCAAACCCTTTCTTTTTCCTGACGAATGATTTTAGAGCTATGAACTTTCCTCTTACTAATGCTTTCGCTGTATCCCACAAGTTTTTATAGACTGTGTCTTCATTTTCATTTGTTTCCAGAAATCTTTGGATTTCATTTGTTTCCAGAAATCTATGGCCCTTTGGTTGTTCAGCAGCAAGGGCTGTTCATTTCCAGGTGCTTGGCTTGACTTTCTGTTTTTGTGTGTGGTTAACTTCCATTTCCAGTGCATCATGGTCTGAAAATATAGTTTTTCTATATTTTTGATTTTATGGAGATATGTTTTGTGGCTCAGCATGTGATCTACATTGGAGAA
This sequence comes from Cryptotis parvus, assembly GCA_021461705.1. Lineage (NCBI taxonomy): Eukaryota > Metazoa > Chordata > Mammalia > Eulipotyphla > Soricidae > Cryptotis > Cryptotis parvus. Next base: position 58,940 of record JAJIBD010021751.1, read on the forward strand.
CGTTCCATGTGCACTGGAGAAAAATGTGTATTTGTCTTTTTTGGGATGAAAAGCCCTGTATATATCCACCAACTCTCTTCCATTTATTCCTTCTGTGCCAGAATTTCCTTGGTGGGTTTCAGTCTTGTCGATCTATCAGGAGTTGATCGAGCAGTATTGAAATCTCCAACTACAATTGTATTACTGTCAATGTCTTCTTTGAAATCTATTAGCAGTTGTTTTAAGTATTTTGCTGATCCCTCGGGTGCATATATATTTAGGAGTGTGATTTCTTCCTTATATACATATCCCTTAATTATTAAGAAGAGGCCTTCACTGTCCCTTCTGATCTTTTTCAGTCTGAACTCTGTTGTCAGATACTAGTATGGCCACCCTGGCCTTTTTGGAGTTTTTTCCTTGCAGAATTGTTTTCCAGCCTTTGACTTTGGGTCTTTGTTTGCTCCGATTGTTCAGATGCATTTCTTGTAGGCAGTAGCATGTTGGATTCAGTTTTTAATTCATTTTGCCGCTCTGTCTCTTTTTTAAAAAATATTTTATTATACCACTGTTAGATATACAATTAAAAGATGTTCATGTTTGAATTTTGGTTCTAATGTTCCAATGTTTTTGGTTCTAATGCCAAAAACAGTAACAATAATGGATCTCTTTCCCAGCAAATGGAGACGTTACTGGTGCCCGCTCAAGCAAATCAATGATCAACGGGAAGACAAGTGATACAAGTGATACAATGAGCTCATATTATTGATCTCTGTCATCTACTTGTTACTTAGTAATAGCTCAGGTACTAACTTGAGACAGACATGGGGCAGAACTACTACTGGCTCTCACTGTGCCCAGTCGCTCCTGAGGTGCCCGGGAGGGATGGCAGGTTCTAGCCCTGGCCTGCCACCACAGCAGAGCCTCACAACAAGCCAGACGACCCCCCACTCCATGAGGACCTCCATTTTCCACATCCGGACTTCCCCCTCGTCAGAACTCCACCCAGCAGACCAGCCTATCACAGCCCGGCTCCATCGAGATCCACCTTTGCTGCAGTCTTTTTAATCCAGCCCAGGTATGCTGATCCAGAGACAGACATGGGGTAGAGCTGCTACTGGCTCTCACTGTGCCCAGCCGCTCATGAGGTGCCTGGGAGGGGATGGCAGGTTCAAGCCCTGGCCCACCACCACAGCAGAGCCTCACAACAAGTCAGACGACCCCCACTCCATGAGGACCTCCATTTTCCACATCCGGACTTCCTCCTCGTCAGAACTCCACCCAGCAGACCAGCCTATCACAGCCTGGCTCGCGCATCTGCTTGCAGCTGTACAGTTCATCAATAAATGCTGGAGTTTGAGATGACTACAAGAGTATGCTACCCACACGGCAGAGCCTGGCAAGCTACCCGTGTCGTATTTGATATGACAAATACCAGTAACAGTTATAGATCTCATTCCCATGACCTGATGGAATGGTTTGAGGCTCTTTATGTTCCTGGAGCAAGCAGGTGCCCTTTGGCTCTACTTGCATGAGACAGGTCATATGGAGATGTTACTGGTGCCTGCTCGAGCAAAACGACGATGAACGGGAAGACAGTGAATGTTCCAACACCCATCCCTCCACCCCTGCCCATCTCCCATCACCAATGTCCCCACCTCCCTACCCCTTCCCCTAGCCTGCCTCCATGGAAGGTTATCTTCTTTCTCTTTTTCTCTCTCTCCTTCTAACTTCCCTTATTACACATTGTAGATTGTAATATATTCTGGAATATGATTGGTTCCACTAGTTTGATGTACCGAGTCCGGACCACGAAAATGGTGGCAATTATGGTGAGCGAGTCTCATCCAGCTGCTTCCGAGGCCTTACAGAGGTGATGGGCCCACTCCCAAAACCCATCTTGCCTCCTGGGAGCCTCATGGTCAGCTGAGCTAGGGGAGAGCCGGATGGCATCTCTCCCACGTGCGTCTGAGTCTCTGCATCATGGCCAAGAGGCCCAAAGGCAGTTTGTGGGCGGGGCCACCAAGCCTCTGAGATGGGTCAGAGAGGAGAGTGGGGACCCAGGTCCATCTCCAGGAACAACTGGTGACTTCTGCCACCGAGCCACCTACCTGGGCTCGAACACAGCTGCTCTGAGCTGGTCTTGATATCAGCATCTCTCTTACATGTGTTCTGATGAGCTGTGGGGTACAGACTGCGAAAATGGCGGTTATTATGGTGAGAGAGTCTCATCCAGTTGCTTCCAAGGCCCTACAGAGGTAATGGGCTAACACCCAAAAACCCATCTTGCCTCCTGGGAGCCTCATGGTTGGCTGATCTAAAGGAGAGCCGGATGGCAGCTTTCCCCCATGCATCTGAGTCTCTGCATCATGGCCAAGAACCCCAGGCAGTTCGTGGATAGGGCCATCAGGCCTCCGGGACGGTCAGAGAGGGAAAACAGACCCAGCTCCATCTCCAGGAATGCCCAGTGACTTCTGCCTCCAAGAGTCACCTACCTGGGCTCGAACTTGGCTGCTCTGAGGTGGTCTTGAAATCAGCGTCTCTTGCACGGGTTCTGATGAGCTGTGGGGTCTGGACCATGATAATGGTGGCTATTATGGTGAGAGTCTCATCTGGCTGCTTCGAGGCCCTACAGAGGTGATGGACCCACTCCCAATACCCATCATGCCTCATGAAAACCTCATGGTCATCTGAGTTAGGGGAGAGCCGGATGGCAGTTCTCCCCGTGCATCTGAGTCATCTTTCTATCTCTATTTCTGTCTCTATATTTTTTCTCTTCTCCTACACCTTGTGACTTGCCTTAAGGTTTATGATGCAATTATCTATGTGTATATTCAGTAGTGATTTCTAATGTGACATTATAGTTCCTCATTCCCCATCAATCTCCTCAGTTTTTTACAACTACAATGATCATTATGTTGTACAGATGTGAAAGATCCTGGGAAGGACCTGGTCCTAGTCTGCTTTGTTATCTAAGCCTCTTGCATGGCTGTGCACTGTTCTTCCTATGTCAGAACATCCCCATCCAGGGCCCCACAGGGCAGAGCCCTGGTGGTGTAGACAAGCCCCTCTCCTGTCTGTCACCTGCCAATGCAGCTGGGCACCACAGCCACTCCTGCAACACCTCAAGGGGCAGGTGGCCCTGCCACTCAGTGTCTCTTAATTGGTGCATTTAGACTGTTGATGTTGAAAGAGATTATTGTCATGGGATTTTGTGTCATCTTCTTGAATAAGGTTGGTGTGCTTTTGGGGTTTGTCCTTCAGTCTTTATTTTAAGTTGGTTTTGGGCCTATAAAGTTCCTGAGATGTTGCTTGTCCATGAAGTTTTGTCTCTTTCCCTTCTTTGAATGCAAGTCTAGTCGGGTAAAGAATTCTTGGTGAGGCCTTCATTTCATTGAGTTTTTTCATGATATCCCACCACTGTATCACGATATCCGCTCCACTTGGGCTTGGAGCGTTTCCGCTGAAAAGTCACACCGTGAATCTTAGGGATACCTCTTTGTATGTGTTTTTTCTTTGATCTTGCTGCTTTCAGTATTTTTATCTCTTATCTATGTTTTTCTCTCATTTCTAACTAAGGTATTTTTTTTTTTTTTGTTTCTTATGTGTTTATTTTTTTTTATTTTTTATTTTTACAATTACAAAGATATACAATTAAAAGTTCATATTTGGGTTTTGGTCATACAGTGTAGCAGCACCCATCCCGCCACCAGTGCCCATCTCCCACCACCAACGCCCCCCGTTTCCCCTCCCTCTCCCCCAGCCCCTCCTCCATGGCAGGTTCCTTATTTCTTTCCATTTCTCTATCTTTCTCTTTTCCTTCCTCTCAGACTATGGATTACAGAACATACATTAAAGGGTTTTCATGTGTATCCTTTTGCCTCTATTTAATGCTCAGTTCTAGGTTGGCATTAGTACCCTCACAATTGTAGCACACTGTTCCATTTTCTGTTTTACTTAGCCTCTGAAACCCACACGTTTGTGATAATTTCCACCTTTGACAGGACCTCCTGATCTATGTTTCACTTGACCTTGGATATTGGTATCATAATATGTACTCTCTATATTTATGTTATGCAGATAAATGCAGTCATTCTGTAACTGTCTCTCTCCTTCTGGCTAATTTCGCCCAACATAATCTTCTCCATGTCCATCCATTTGTAGGCAAATTTTATAACTTCATTTTTCCTAACAGCTGCATAGTATTCCATTGTGTAGATGTACCAAAGCTTTTTATCCAGTCATCTATTTTCGGCACTTCGGGTTATTCCAGATTCTGGCTATTGTGAATAATGCTGCTATGAACATAAAAGTAGGGATGGTGTTTCCGCTGCGTATTTTTGGTTTCCCAGAGTAGATTCCCAGGAGTGGTATGGCTGGGTCAAATGGGAGTTCAATTTCTAGTCTTTGGAGGAATGTCCATATTGTTTTCCAGAAAGCTGTACCTATGCCGGCATTCCCACCAACAATGGATGAGTGTCCCCTTTCCCCACACCCACGCCAGCAACTTGTTGTTCTTGTTCTTTTGAATATGCCAGTCT
>JAJIBD010021752.1:0-60817 GCA_021461705.1 Cryptotis parvus
TATCTTTTCTTTTTTTTAATTTTTTTATTTTTACAATTACAAAGATATACAATTAAAAAGTTCATATTTGGGTTTTTGGTCATACAGTGTTGCAGCACCCATCCGCACCAGTGCCCATCTCCCACCACCAACGTCCCGGTTCCCTCCCCCTCCCCCTCCCCCAGCCCTCCTCCATGGCAGGTTCTTTATTTCTTTCCATTTCTCTATCTTTCTCTTTTCCTTCCTCTCAGACTATGGATTACAGAACATACATTAAAGGGTTGTCATGTGTATCCCTTTTGCCTCTATTTAATGCTCAGTTCTAGGTTGGCATTAGTACCCTCACAATTGTTAGCACACTGTTCCATTTTCTGTCTTACCTAGCCTCCTGACTCCCACACGTTTGTGATAATTTCCACCTTTGACAGGACCTCCTGATGTATGTTTCACTTGACCTTGGATATTGGTATCATAATATGTACCTATATATTTATGTTATGCAGATAAATGCAGTCATTCTGTAACTGTCTCTCTCTCCTTCTGGCTAATTTCGCTCAACATAATCTTCTCCATGTCCATCCATTTGTAGGCAAATTTTATAACTTCATTTTTCCTAACAGCTGCATAGTATTCCATTGTGTAGATGTACCCAAGCTTTTTATCCAGTCATCTATTTTCGGGCACTCGGGTTGCTTCCAGATTCTGGCTATTGTGAATAATGCTGCTATGAACATAAAAGTAGGGATGGTGTTTCCGCTGCGATTTTTGGTTTCCCAGAGTAGATTCCCAGGAGTGGTATGGCTGGGTCAAATGGGAGTTCAATTTCTAGTCTTTGGAGGAATGTCCATATTGTTTTTCCAAAAGGCTGTACCAGCCGGCATTCCCACCAACAATGGATGAGTGTCCCCTTTTCCCCACACCCACGCCAGCACTTGTTGTTCTTGTTCTTTACAGATTCAATGCAGTCCCTATGAGGATACCCATGACATTCTTCAAAGAAATTGACCAAGCAATCCTGAAATTTGTATGGAACGATAAACCCCAAGGATAGCTAAAGCAATCCTCGGGAAAAAGAAGATGGGAGGCATCACCTTACCCAACTTCAAACTGTACTACAAGGCAGTAGTAATTAAAACAGCATGGTATTGGAATAAAAACAGACCTGTGGACCTATGGAATAGAACTGAGTATCCTGACACCCAACCTCAAACACATGATCATTTAATCTTTGATAAAGGTGCAACGAGTCTAAAATGGAGTAAGGAAAGCCTCTTCAATAAGTGGTGTTGGGAAAGCTGGGCAGCGACATGTAAAAAAATGAATTTGGACCTGTGTCTAACACCATGCACAAAAATCAGATCAAAGTGGATTAAAGATCTCAATATCAGACTTGAATCCATAAAGTACATTGAAGAAAATATAGGAAAAACCCTCCATGACATTGAAGCTAAAGGCATCTTCAAAGATGAAACATCTCTAACAAAGCAACTAGAAGAAAAGATAAATATATGGGACTACATGAAACTAAAAGCTTCTGCACCTCAAAAGAAACAGTGACTAAGATACAAAAGCAGTCCACAGAATGGGAGAAGATTCACCCAATACTCCATCTGATAAGGGGTTAATATCCAGGATATATCAGGCACTGGTAGAACTTTACAAGAAGAAAACAAACAACCCCATCAAAAATGGGGAGAAGAAATGAACAGAAACTTCAGCAAGGAAGAAATTCGAATGGCCAAAAAAAAACATATGAAAAAATGCTCATCATCACTAATCATCAGAGAGATGCAAATCAAAACAACAATGAGATACCACTTTACACCAATGGTTTTATTTTTTAGAGCTAAAACTATTTTTTATACTTGCTTAAATAATTCTGAGAAGTGTTCTTTTCATGAAAAACAAGGCAGCAGTGTAAATGGAAAAATTCGCCATATCACAATTTGACAGCCAAAGTAAAATGTCTTTACTAATTAATTGTAAGCCAACACTTCTTCAGTGTCTATTGTCCAAAGCTATATGAAAATCTTTTTAAATATAAGGATTATATTAACAACATGCCAATTGGATGAATATAATGATATATAAAAGTTCATAAGGCACTAATAAACTGCTACCAAGTAATTGCTGTCAATTTAACCTTTGAAAACTTCAAATTAAGAACCTACATAGATTAGTGTCACATCAGTTTTATGATCCTGAGTGGTGACATAATTAGGATTGTGTCATGTATATTCATGTAAGTAGCTGGCAAAAACTTCCCTGGGACCAGAGTGATAGCATAGCGGTAGTGTTTGCCTTGCACGAGGCCAACCTGGGTATGATCCCTTGCATCTGATATGGCCCCTAAGTGCAGAGCCAGGAATAATGCCTGAACATTTGCCAGGTGTGACCCAAAGAGCAAAATAAAACAAACAAAAAACAAAAAATTCATTCCTGTACTCAGTAACTCTTTTCAGAAAAAAATGTCTTCTGGTATGTAGGTTTAGTAAATGAACAAGAAAAAAAATGTATTTCCATGGATTTTTTGTGTTTTGTGAGAAAATATAATAAGAGCTATTGCCATTTTGCAAAGCTTCTGAATGTGCTTTTTAATATAAGTTATGATTATCACTATTTTAATCCTAACAGACTTATATGTGAGAGAAATTCTCAGTGCCTTTGATTTTTGCACTGCAGTAACCTCTCTACTGACCTTTCACAACAGTAACAAATTGAGAGGGAACTCTGAGGATGTAAAGCTAAGTAATGAATGACATGACTTTTTTCAGAGAAAGGAGAAAGCTGTGCAGGAAACATTATCTTTTAGTTAGTTATTGAACAACAAAGAAGAATTTTCCCCGGTGATATAAGAAAGGCATTTCAAGTGTGGGCCAGAGGGATGGTTTTTGTATGTTTAAAAAGTGTTAAGATATTATGAATAACACCAGCAAGAGAAAGTAGGGTAAATATTGGAAGAGTAAGAAGCTAATTTTTTAGAGATTTTGTAGAATATAATTGGGAGAATGAGGTCATCTTTTTTTTTTTTTTTGTAGTGTGGAAAAAAAAGACATTCCAACCATAGTGTTAAAAGGAATGAGACACTAGACATAGTGAAATAAATCAAAAGGTTTGCTATAGTTGGAGCTAGAAATGATAGGGCATGGGACTTGTCTTTTTTTTTATCATATTCTCAGTGACAAGAACAGTACTTCAGACATGTAGCTAAACTAATAAGCAGACAGAGGGAGGGAGCCAAAATATATTTAGAAAATAAGGCTACAGGACATAGACCCAAAAGATAAGATTAGGATACTTCAAATTCCATTTTGCATCAAGAAATATCTAGCATACCTAACATGATGTAATTAGCCACCAATAATTAATTTTGATCAAATTCCACTGCCCTCAGCACCTAAACTAAACAATGTTTAATTTATAAACATTTAAGATGTTGAGATGATCCAAAATACTGTTCCAAAACTTTGTTTTATCACTAGTCATCTGAAATTATAACATGAACTGTTGCATTTGTACCAGCCTGTACTGACTCACATGCTTTGCTTGTGGGCATTTCATGCAAGTTCTATATTTGACTCCTTTATTTTGTGATTAAAAGTCCCTCATCATGGGAGGTTTATATACCACTGAGACTGTCGAAAGCTACAAACCGTTTTTCCCTTTGAAAATCAGTTTTTAAACATTAATCAACACATTACAAACTATATGTGATCTGCTGGTTCTGTGTTGCAGGACTCCTCTAAGAGTCTCTGTATCTGCCCTGGGTTGCCTCCTGCAGGTCACTTTGTAGATAGGGGGAGGTAGTCTAAATGTGGCAGTTTATCTGACCATGTATTCTGTACTGGCCAGCATAAATATTCTCTCATGCTACCACAATCATCATGGAACTAGCTAGATCTTACCAGCATATTTGCCTGGCCACGTTGGATCTCTAAGTAATTAGACCAGAGAGAAATGCTGTTTGCCTCCAAGCAAGCAAGCATGGCTCCCTGATAACTCAAAGACAAGTAAAATACAAAACTACCGTGAAGTAGACGAGACTCTTATGAAGGCTTGGAGAAATATTTAACCGGTATTAGTATTAGTCTTTGGTACAGTGACATGCCATCTCAGAAACCCCCTTCTCTACCTTATAAAGGCTTTTCCAGGCAGATCTTGGCTCAAAACATGAGCATATAATAGGGCCTAGGTGAGGTGCTGGGAAAAATTACCTAAGGTCATTTGACCTTTCCTGCTTCCCATAATAGTGGGAGGTCTGAGTTGCAGGGGTATAAAACCAGCCTGCTTCCCTCTCTCTTACTATCTCTTTTTTGGGCTCTCTTTTTGGGCTGTCTTTTGGGGATTGCACCCTTCTTGGGAGTCTTGTCTTTGCCTCCTCTTTACAGGGCCTTTACACGTGGTGGCTGCCATTTTGGCCTACACGTGGCTGGGGTTTTAGCTGAGAATCCTAAGCACAGGGTTTTTTTCTATTGCTGACTTTTTATGCTTGAACCTGTGATAGTAAAGCCTTTTAAAACTGCATCGGATTCCTGAGTCTTCATCCATTCCCCAGCCGGCTCCGGAGGTAAAAAGGAACTTCGCTTCCCGGCCCTGTTGAGGACCCCCGGCGGCGTTCCGGACATCTGGCATCCCTGGGTGGGCATCCCTGCATCTGGAGGTCCCACCGAGATGTTGATGAACTTTTCCTAAAGCCGAGAGCAGCGTTCAAACCATGAGTTAAAATGGGTTACCTCCCGGAGATTTTTTTTCTTTGTTCTGGCTTCACCTGTTTCTTCAGGTGCTAGTAGAAGTGATAACTTTTGTAACTCCTGCTTCTCTTTCAGAGAGTCATGAAATTGAATCTAGCAAACAGATTTTAAAGCTTGACGATAACCTAAAGGAAGAAACGAAACCTCCAGAGGAGGCCGACTCTCAAACTGAAAATTTGCCTGGAGTTTATACCTCCGAAGGCGGAAATGCCCCTCTGATGGAGACTAAATCTCAAATTGAGGGTTTCCCTAAAATTCTTACAAACTCTGATGTGGAGGGAAGAAGAGGAACAGATTAATTCTCCGGGCCTGTCCAGGCCTCAAAAGCTTTGTAATTCCTCCTGTTACCTACTTAATAATAGTCAAAGATCAAAGCTTTGGAAGCTTCACCAGCATTCCTCATGACTATTCTTTGTTTTGGCCTTTTCTAATGCTAACTCTTGTGATTTTTGTGATAAAACTGCACCCCTCCCAACTGGAGCTGAGTGCAAGTTCTGGAAAGCAAACTGTTAAAGTAGAGGCTTTCCTGGACCTTTGGTTTAAGAAACTGAAAGGTCAGATTTCTTGGTCGTACCTTTATTTAATTCAACTGGAAAAGAGCTTTAGGCTCAATCTACAGTTTCCTGCCACCTTCAAAAGTACATAGCTTTCCATAAAGACAAACCGGACTAAATTATCCAGTTTTTATTTGTCTGTGTTCCGTCCCACGTGGCTGGAGGTTTGCAGAAGTTATTTGATTGGATATTTTTGGCAAATGACTTCTGGCAAATGGATAGTTTTGGCAAATGGTTTATGGTGTTATGGCTAATGACAAAGTGTTAGAGGTGCTCAAAAACTTTCAAAATTCGGTTTTTAAAGCAACAAAAAACAGGTATCTTTAACATTATTCACCTTAAATTTGTCTCAAGGAAAGCCGCTGGAAAACACTGATGCAGACACAAAAAACAGTCAATTTACCTATCTAAGTAAAGATTAATTATAAATGGATAGCAGGTCTAAAAAGACCTAATTTCTTTCAATACAGGTTTAAAAACACCTAATTTCTTTCCATATAAAGTCTTAATTTTAAATTGCAAGTTGCTGTTCAAACCTCCTGGATTGGTTCATTTTTTAATAATGATAATCTTGCTTTTGCAGCCTGTTGAACATGGTCCATCTTTAATAACAATAATTTTGCTTTGCAGCCTGTTGATCTTGGTTCATCTTTAATAAAACTAACTTTGCATTGCAGCCTGTTGATGCTTTAGCCGGAGATAACCCCTTTCTTTCTTAAAATAAATATTACAAAATAAATCTCAATATGTCCTGTTATATGCTAGATAGCCCAAGGGCATCATCCTGCTCCAGGAACATAAAGAGCCTCAAACTGTTCCATCAGGTCATGGGAATGAGGTCTATAATTGTTACTGATATTTGGCATGTCAAATAAAACACAGGTAGCTTTTCACGCTCAGCCATGCTCGTGGGATACTCTAGTAGTCACCTCAAAACTCGAGCAATTATTGATGAACTGAGTGGCTGCAAAATGGCTGCACAAGCCTGGCTGTGATCAGCTTTTCTGCTGGGTGGAGCTCAGAGGAGAGGGAGTCCAGATGTAGAAAATGGCAGCCATCATGGTGTGGGGGGTTCCTCTGGCTTCTTGCGAGGCTCTGATAGGGTGACAGACAAGGGCTAGAACTCGCCATCCCTCCAAGATGCCTCGTGATCAACTGGGCACCGGGAGAGCAAGTAGCAGCTCTGCCCCTGTGTATGTGAATCTCTGTTTAAAATTTCACATATTGTACATATATATATATATATATATACATATATATATACATACATATATATACCAGAAATGGTATATATGTATATATACTGTTTATATATCTATATATCTGTTTATATATCTATATATATGTATATATATACCATTTCTACCTTAATGTATGGTAGGATATATGTATATACATATATCTATGTATGTATACACCATTTCTACTTTATTCTAGGTGTTTCAAATGTATCTCACAAAGAACTATAGTATTCTTTATCTTTCCAATGACAGCCTGTCTTAGGGTTCCAAAGATGAGCAGAGACCTCTGAGGCCTCTTGTCCTCTTTCTGAGAATCTCTAAACCAACATTTATACTGAACTTCCATTAACATATTTTATTGGAGGAATAACAAAACATCAGTCATAATTTTTGCTATTTTCTTGAGGTCATACCAAGCAGTGATCAGAGCTTACTCCTCACTCTGAGCTTAGGGATCACTCCTGGTATTTCTTAGGACTATGTTATATGTGGATCAAACTGGGATTGACTACAATGTGAGGCAACTGCCTTTCATATTCTGTACTATCTCTCCTTTTTAATTAATTCCTATGTTATCACTACTGAAAAGAAAAAAAATGAGGACCATGTTTTTAACTAAGTGAATTCCACAATAATACATACATAGCTGGTATATATAACATGGCACTAAATGACATAAATCTTATAAGGAATTTCTTTATTTTTTAAATTTTATTTAATCACTGTGATTTATAAGATTGTTTACAACATAGTTGTTTCAGGTATTCAATATTCCAACACCAGTCCCACATCAATATCCCCTTAATGCCACCAAAGTCCCTACTTTCTCACCCATCCCCCAGCCTGCTCCCTTAGCAGGCACCAATTAATTTACTTTGTATTACTTATAACAACATATATCTTATAATGGTGTTTCTAATAGTATGACCTTTTTACTAAGCTGTTATGTGCAATTTGGGCATCTGTATTTGTCAGGAACTGCTGGGGTCCCCAACAATACCTGGAAATGAGTTCCCTTCTACCTCTGAAGCCGGAGGGGAATGGATTAAAAGCTCAGGAATACAGTACAGTTTTAAAAGACTTTACTGTCACAGGTTCTGATATACAATTCAAAAACAGAAAAAAAAACACTCTGAGTTCCCAGCTGGGTCCAGGCTACATATTGGCCAAGATGGCTGCCACCACGTGTTGAAGCCCAACAGAGAACGGACAGGATGGAAAGGCAAAACGCTAAGCGAAGGCAAAATAGAAGGCTTCTTTTTCCTAGCTTATTTTATAGACAGAAGACCACAAAAATCTTCCAGCCCAGCCTATTGTGTGCTGTGCCATCTAGAGAAGAAGCCAGGTAAATGACCCTTTTGAAATGAAGATCTTTAGGTGAGTCATTGGTTCAAGCTTCACAAAAGCCAGAGCAGATTCTCAGAGGCAAAAATCTCTCTAGCAGAGTGAGAAGAGGCTGCATCTCTAAACCAGAAAGCAGTTCAGAGCATAATTTGTAGGAAACAGCATTAATACCTTTTACTGTGAATATATAGATAGCAGATCCCTAACTCTGGATCCCACTAAGGTCCAAAATCCATCAGAATAATTAACTTTGGCATTACTTTTAGATTCAAAGGCACATTAGTTTGCCCGGAGGCACACTGGCATGTCTCTGAACTAGGAGAATTGATTAGATTATGGTTGATCCAAGGTGGCCAAGTACTCTTGGAATACATGTATGTCCCACGTGGGGATGTGTGGGAGCAGAATATTGATCTGGGGCAAGCAAGATTCATGATAAAAATATTTATGCCATATAAAATTATAAAATCAGTCCAATTCGGCCGAACTCCCATTGTGTCTGCTCTGGAGATTTCACAAAAGCAGGGACCAGCTCTTCACATAAGCTAAGTTATTGTTATTACTTACTGAACTTATTGAACTTAGTGGGTCTCTACTTGATTTTTTCGAAGTTGCTCATGTTGATTTGTTACAAATATTCAAAATTCAACCCCAATCCCACCATCAGTGCAACTTCCCACCAGAAATTTTCCCAATCACCGCTTACGCTTGCTTGTACAGAAGATCCCAAATAATTTATTTTATACTGCTAGTTATATATAAATTCCTAGAATGATGAAGAAATGTTCTCTAAGAAGAAAATTAGTGATTGTCCTTCTCACCATGAGGCCATTACGCCCTAATATAAGAAACTACAGGTATGTTTTTATAGGATAGATATCGTGTATATATGTTTTGTTATTGTTTGCCTTCTTTACATGCATTAAAAGTGGTTTGCTACTTGGTACATCAGTAGAGTAGTGTTTGAGATGTAGCATGGCCATGAGTGCTGTCACACACTCCAGGAATTCCAAAATTGTAACGGGGTGATAAAGTTGGAGTTACAGTTTTGACTGGGTGGTGGCTTTGGGGCATGGACATGCCTGCTGGAACTTACAGAAGAACAGGGAGATGGGGAGGGAGATATAAAATTCATGGCATTAATCTTATGGATGAATTTCTACAACATTATTAGAGTATGGGAAATATTTTTCTTGGTTCTTATAATGAAAATCCACTCTTTCCAGGTTGTTGAAGTGTAAACTAAAATTAAAATTTTGCAAATTCAGCATGACTACAGTATAGATGACCTTTAAATAGAAAGAGAAAATATTTTCTGTACATTTTTGAAACTTTAATTTTTGAATGACTTGGTTTTGAGATCACCTATTTTTTAAATGTGAAATGGTTAGTAAAAACACTTAATTTCCATTAGTGTATTATATAAAAATATTAAATATATGTATGTTAAAAATTAACAGAAATTTTAAGTACCATTCATAGTTTCCATTGCATTTTTCAGAGTAATTTCTGTTATTTTGGAATATAAAATGTGTCTCATATATTTCCTTAAGCTTTCCCAGTATAGTTGATCTTTAAAACCTGTATAATCCTGTAGTGTGTTCAACTTTTTATTGAATGAAAAGGTGACATTTGGTATGTCAACATGTATATGATATTGATTAGATCATATTTTAAACTTTGATACTCATGTGGTTAATTTAATCAATGCATGGAGCCATTAATATAACAAAACTGGTGAAATTTCAATCATGGATGGTAAAAGAGAAGAATAATTGATGATAAAGCACATATAAAATAGTGACTCCAAAACTTATGTTCTCTAATAGCAACTCAATTTGGCGACATTCTAAGCATTTTATGCAAAGAGTGCCCCTCATATATCTCATTTAAGTCTATTGAATGCAGCATTTACTATGTTTGGCTTAAAATCTTGTTCACCAGTGCCTCTAACCAACATCCACATAAAAGGAAGAAGAAATTGAGAAATTCTACATGGAACTGGAAGAGTTCTATAAAAAGATCGCACCTTCTACAAGATCATAGTCGGTGATTTTAATGCCAAGATAGGACCGAGAAGATCAGCTGAAGAACTCCACATTGGGACCCACGGCCTAGAATGGAACGAACCGGGTGAGAGACTATCTGAGTTCATCATGTCCACCAAGACCATTCCCTGGGAACTCACAGTTCCAGAAGGCTGAAGCGGAACGTTGGACATGGGAATCTCCTGGTGGACAGTTCCACAATGAAATTGACCACATCATCTTCAATCGACGGTTTTTTCTGACTGATGTAGCTATTGTCCCCAAATTCCAAACAGGATGTGACTACCGTCTCCTTCATGCAAAATTCTACTTCTCAAGCGGGGAGAAAAGGCTGCAAAGTTTAAGAAGAGAACTCCCAGAACGACCATCAACTGGGAACTCTTTGGCACCATTGCAGCAACATGGGAAGATACCATCATTGACAACATCGATGAAGAATACAACTGACTGGTTCAGCACCTCCATGATTGTAACGAAGAATGCCAAGAGAGATACACAAAAGGACGCCTGTCTTCAGAAACTCTTGAGCTCGTTCGCTAACGTGGCAAGGTGCAAGCCTCAGGAGACCAAATGCTAATGTCCAAGCTTGCTAAGCGGTGTAGAGAAGCCATAAAAGAAGACCTCAAAGACAGAAGAGCAGAAATACTGGAAGATGCAGCAGAAGCCGGAAAAGCATTCTAGCCGCCCACCTGTCCTTCACTATGTATTCGCTCCAAAAAAGCATCCTTGATATGTATGACACCTTGCTTTCAATTCCTGTGAGTACACACATACACACTCTCTCTTAACACACTTAAATAGGAAAATAATCCATCAAAAACATTTAAAAATTTTGTAGAACTATTTCTAGTTAGGTATTAACTAAAAATACTTAACTATTTTTAGTTAAGTATTAATTAAAATTATTAAAACACAAAATTCCAAGTTTTTACAGTGAGAAAGTTACAGTAAGGCTAATTTGTTGTTGAAGACACAGAAGGGGTTTATATGAATTAACTGATTTAAACACAGTGTTTATTGTCTATATTAGAGTGCGATATTGTCCAGGGATTTCACATGCACTCACATTCTTTCATGGATGCATTGAGGGAAATTCCCATTCTTAAAAACTTCATTCATGCATGGTAAATAGCTTATATAAAATTTCTTAAATGGCATTTAAATATTTTATATAATATTTTACCAAATTTCACTAATTATATATTTAAATACTAGTACCTTTAAATATAAATTTTTGGCACAAGCTATTGACTCTACCATATGACTTCAGTGTATATCTGGCTGCATCTTTTGATGAGTATGCAGTGCTTTATTATCATTTGTCATTTGTCACTTGTCTTCCCATTGTTCATTGATTTGCTCAAGTGGGTGCCAGTAGCATCTCCATTCATTGGGATTGAGGTTCATTGTTGTTACTGTTTCTGGCAAATCGAATACACCACGGGTAGCTTGCTAGACTCTGCTGTGGCTCTGGGTTCATCCCATGGGGCCAGGCTATTAATACATTTCTCAAAATTGTGCTCCCTTTTTATGTAATAAGTGTCTGCATATTTTATGCTTTGGCAGTACATATAGCTGTAAATAAAGTTATAATATTTAGTGATTTTAAAAATCAATTGCTACACATGTATGTAAATACAGTAGACCTAGAGAAGAGTAGCTTTCTCATGTTGTAGTTTAATGACTCTGCAAAGTTCTCAAATTAGTCTTAGCTTCCTTTCTTTTAGGTATGAGTATTACTCTCCTCAAATATTTCTTTGAATATAGAAAAGAGGAAACTTTTAGACTTAGAATAGTATTTCACACATAACACTGATCGAATATATTTAATTTTAACACATAACTCGCACAACAGAGATTTTCCATTTATTTTTTCTTTGAAAAAATATAAAATCCAAAAAACTACTAATGTTTATAAATCTATATCCTATTAGAAAGTTTTTAGTGTAATTATGAAATAAAGAGCATTATTTTTTGCACATTTTCAGTTGTAGAATTTAACAAAAAATATGATGATTTTATGAATGTTTGAGACATTAAATGAATATAAAGTTCAATTTGGAAACATTCATAAATTTTTATTACTGTTGTGTTGGTTGAATAATTTTATTCTACTTAGATTTATGCTAAGCTCATCTGAACACTTGTATCAAATGTTTCTGCATTTTGCATGGCAGATAAAACTATTCCTGAGAAAGACATTAAAAAATAACATCAGATCATGCTCTAAATATTTGTAAGTGTATAACTTTTTTGAATCTATATTTTATGCATAAAAATCCTGAATTAATATTTTGGAAAGTTCACTGATACATAGTTTCTTGTTAAAATTTGTACTTCTGAGAACCAGACATTTTGAAATTTTCAAATGATATAGTATCAAAGAATAAACAAGTATTTCTTCCTATGCAATGCCAAGAAAAATTATATTTTCCTCACTAGAAATTATTCTAATATTTCCACCTAATCACTGTCTTTCCCACTACAAAAGGTTTAACATAATCTTAACTTTAATAACAATCCTAAATTATGCCTGGTTTTAACTTTATGTGAATGGAGCCATTGTGTAATTTTTTGTTTCTGGTTTTTCAGTTAAACAGATGTTTTGAGCTATTTAGTTTAATGGTAGTATTGCTTATTAATTTTCATTGCATTTTTCCATTTTGTGTATACTATAATCTACTTAGACATTCTAATTTTGTTGTACATGGATTATTTTTCAAATTTTCATAGATAAGCATATCAGATGAATGTGTATTTTTAATAATATGCTTGTCTTAAGACACCTAAATGTTTTAATGACTCTTCTAAGACAGTGAATAATTTTTAACTGTATCTTTTAGTGTGGAATTATTAGCCTCTAAAACTGTTTATAATTCACTATAGTAAATAATTGGTAACTTCCTAAGTCTGAGGCAACTTATATTCCATTAACTACACTCTATAAATATTCTTGCCAATATTTTAGCAATATTCTTCAGTTGTTTTGTTATAATCTCACCTGACGTATTTTTTTTTTTTGCTTTTGGGTCACACCCGGCGATGCTCAGGGGTTACTCCTGGCTCTGCACTCAGGAATTACTCCCTGGCGGTGCCTCGAGGGACCATATGGGATGCCGGGATCGAACCCAGGCCGGCACAGGCTGGCCGCGTGCAAGGCAAATGCCCTACCCGCTGGGCTATCACTCTGGCCCCACCTGACGTATTTTTAATAAGAAATTTCCTCATGGCAAATGAGAATGGGCATTGAATTATATATATGCTGGCAAATTGCCAAACTTTTTTATAATGGCCTCATTAGATCTTTTGCTCATTTTTTATTGATTCTTTATTTTGTTATTATTTTTAATTTTGGTTTTGAGCCATCAACTTTGAGCAGGATTTACTATTAGTTCTGTTTTCAGGGTATCACTCCTGAAATGGTGCAAGGCCTTTTCACTTGTCACTATCTTCCTGTTGCCCGAGTGGGCACCAGTAATGTCTATATTCATTGGGAATGAGGTCCATTATAGTAACTGTTTTTGGCATATTGAATACAACACGGGAAGATTGGCAGGCTCTGCCATGGCTCTGGGTTCATCCCAGGGAGCCCAGTTTTTTTTCTGTCAGACCATCAACTATCCATGGCCCACAGGCAGAGCCCCTCGGGTGTAGACACCTTAATCCTTAAAAAAATATCTCCAATCCCTTTATTTTATTTTTTTTAAATATTGTCATATACTTTTTTTCTTATATATACTTCTACTTATTTTTAATGTACTTTCTAATTCATCTGTGTATTTTCTGTACTAAATGTAGCTAGCTCAACTCTAATTCATAGGTCTGTTTTCACTCCAATACTATGCTGTTTTAATTACTACCACTTTGTAGTACAGTTTGAAATTGGGAAAGGTGATGCCTCCCATCTTCTTTATCCAAAGGATTGCTTTGGCACATCATGAAGGTTTATTGTTCCATATGAATTCCAAGAGTTTGGTCTATTTCTTTGGAATATGTCATGGGTAACCTTATAAAGTTGAATTGAATAAGTATAATGCTTTAGGGTATATTGACATTTGACAGTTAATTCTCCCAATCCATGAGCAGGGAATGTGTTTCTATTTCCTTGTTTCCTGTCTTATTTCTTGAAGCAGTGTTTTGAAATTTTCTTTGTATAGGTCGTTGACATCCTTAGTTAAGCTACTACTGAGATACTTGATTTTCTGAGGAATGATTATGAATGGGATTTTTTTTTATTCAACTGTTAGGAAAAACAGAGTTATGAAATTTGCCTACAAATGGATGACATGGAGAGTATCATGTTGTGTAAAGTTAGCCAGAATGAAAAGACAGATATAGAAAGACTGAATTAATTTATGGGATATAAAAATAGTATGAAAAAATATCAAAACAAGGCAAAACATATATCAGGAGCTCTTGTTAGAGGGTGGAATCTACCTCAAGTTTGTGGGAGTCAGAGTTTAGGTAAGACAGAGAAGGAACCAGTAAACTAATAATTGTTGAATGTAATATAAGCCTAGAACTGAGCATTGAATATAGGAAAAGGGATATAATGGTTATCCAAATGTATGTATGAAGCCACAATGTGTAAGAGAAGACAGAGAGAGAGAAAGATAGAGACAGAAGGGGCATAATGCTTGTCATAGAGGCAGGCTGGGGAGGGTTGAGGGAATCAAGGAACATCAGTGGTGGGAAACGTGCATGGGTGGAGGATGGGTGCTAGAACACTGTGTAACTGAAACCTAAACATGAACAGTTTAGTAATTGCATACATCACAGTAGTATAATAAATAAATATACTTTAATTTTTTAGAATGTAGCTAGTTCTGTTAGTTCATAAACATTATCATTGTGTCATTATGGTTAGTGCTTTTCTGGTAGAACTGACTATCTTACACTTATAGACATATTCGCTATTGTATACAAATAATTTCTCTTCAAGACTAGTATTGTTTGTTTGTTTGAGTACTACATCTGATGGATGTTTAGGGCTTATTCTTGACCCTTCCCTCAAGGATTACTCCTGACAGTGCCTGAGAGAAAATGAGCTATGCCAGGGATCAAATTAGTCAACCAAGTACAAGAGCAGCACCTTAGCACTATACTCTCTCCCACCAGTTGATTAAATTTCAACTTTCAATTGTAGATCAGAAAATTTCCTGGAATAAATATTGAAATGGTACAAAAAGAAGTTTACCACCCGCTTTGGGCTGCATTCCCAAGCAACCCGACTCTGGGAAGACCCAGGCCTGGCGCACCAGGGCCACAACCTGCCTCACACCCTCCACGGGTCGGCTTTCGGGCGAGCCCCTGACTCACGCACGTGTTAGACTCCTTGGTCTGTGAGAGACTCACAGACATGGGGCAGAGCTGCTACTGGCTCTTCCTGTGCCCAGCCACTCACTAGATGCCCGGCAGGGGTGGCGGATTCTAGACCTGGCCTGCCACCCTAGCAGAGCCTCGCAACAAGTCAGATGACCCCCAACTCCATGAGGGCCTCCATTTTCCACATCTGAACTCCCTCCTCGTCAGAACTCCACCCAGCAGACTAGCCTACAACAGCCCAGCTCGTGTGGTTTATCAATAAATGCTGGATTTAGAGATGACTACAAGAGTATGCTACCTGCACGGCAGAGCCTGGCAAGCTACCCGTGTCGTATTTGATATGCCAAATAACAGTAACAATTATAGACCTCATTCCCATGACCTGATGGAATGGTTTGAGGCTCTTTATGTTCCTGAAGCAAGCAGGTGCCCTTGGGCTCTACTTGAATGAGACAGGATATATGGAAATGTTACTAGTGCCCATCGAGCAAATCGATTATGAACAGGAAGACAGTGATACAAAAAAGAAGGTCATGTTTTATTTTATCTCTGTCTAATTAATTTTCTCAGCTCCAGTTACAAAATGGCATACATTGGGGCTGGAGAGATAGCCCAGTGGGTAGGGCAGTTGCCTTGCACGCAGCCGGCCTCTGCCAACCTGGGTTCGATCCCGGTATCCCATATGGTCCCCTGAGAACCACCAGGAGTGATTCCTGGTGCAGAGCCAGGAGTAACCCCTGAGCATTGCCGGGTGTGACACAAAAAGGCAAAAAAAATGGCATACATGTTTTTCATGATTGTCTTATTATATGTCTCTGTACCTGTACATCTAACTAATCTACTTTTTTTAGTAGGGGGACACACCCATACGATTCTCAGGGATTTCTCCTGGATCTAAGCTCAGGGATAACTTCCTGTGGACTCAGAGAACTATATGGGATACTGAGGGTCAAACCTGGGTTCACTGCATGCAAAACAAGTGCCCCACCCTCCATTCTATTTCTCTAGCCCCCTCTAACCTATAATTTCTGTACCCTCTATCTGTACTTCACTTGTCTCTGCCTGAGTTTTTTTGGCATTACTTCTACTAGTACAACACTATCACAACTGTTAATGTTTGATAAGATTTTACATCATTTTTCTTCATATTGCAAGTTTTTTTTTCTCTGTATATGTAACATTCAGCTTTTAAATTTCATTTTTTTAAAAAAACTGCTGACAGCATAGAGGCAGGTTGTGGTTGGGGGAAGAAAACGGGGGTATTAGTGTTGGGAAATATGCACTTTTGGAGGAATGGGTGTTGGAACACTGTATGACTGAATCACAATTATGAACCTCTTAATAATAATAAACCTATAAAATCAAAGAACTGCAGAAAAACCTGTTGATGAAGGAATAAAGCTATCTGGTGATGAGTATAGTGTTGGGATGGCATATTCATGAAAAGTGCAACTAACAAGAGGATTATAAATCTCAGCCTCTCAGTGAAAATACTTTTTTAACTGTTAACATTTCATTGAAACTCTAGGTCAAGTAATAAAACTTTGAAAATTTTATGATACATTTTTACAAACATTTACATGATGTATCATCACTAATTAATAAGGTCTCTAATTTTTAAACAAATTTTATTGATTTACCATTCATCCAGTATTCTATATTCTTCCCACTTTCACTTTGTTGCTGCAAAGACAGGGGATTGCATAGCTGCTTCTCTATAGGATTTTTTGCACTTGGCCTAGTGCCAGAGAGGGGCACAGTTTAATGCAGTGTTTGTAGAAAAGGGCTCATGGTTGTAACAAAGATATTTTGGTTACTGAGTCATTGCAGGTCCCCCCAAAACATGAAGTTTTGGGAATGCAGATTCACACACCTTTGTAAGTACATTAAAATTGCCAAACACACCGCTGAGGTCCTACTACTCTACACTATAAAATCACACCTTGTACCTGTTTCTCATCCCATTTCCATACACCTCAAACAGTAAATATTTTTGACAAGAGTCAAGAACTATCTTGTATTTTGACAGCTTTTCTGCTTTGATTATTTATATTTCACATGCAACAGAAACCTTCTAGTAAATTATCTTTCAGGTCCTTAGTTAACCTAGTTAATCCATATTTAATCCATGACATTGTAAAGGCAATAATTTTAACTTTTTAAAAAATGAATTGGATCTTATTCCATAAAACCTATATACAAATGCTTTATCCAATCATCCATTGATTGATATTTATGTTTGTTATATGTTTTGGCTATTATGAATATATTTCTATGAACATGAATATGTAAATAGTCTTTAAAATTATACTTCAATATTCTATAGATAAATGCTCAGAATTGTTATTTCCACTTTTATTTTTTAATTTTTTATTATTATTTTTGGGTCACACCCGGCAATGCTCAGGGGTTTCTCCTGGCTCTGCACTCAGGAATTACTCCTGGCGGTGCTCAGGGGATCATATGGGGTGCCAGGGATCGAACCGGGCCGGCAGGGGGCCAGCTGCGTGCAAGGTAAACGCCCTACCCGCTGGGCTATCGCTCCAACCCCCACTTTTATATTTTAAAATATCTCCATATGTTCTATACAGAGGCTGCAACTGTGTTTAAAGATTTTGCACATTTTTTATTGACTTGTTTGGGTTTTAATAATTCTACTCTAGCATAAAATGTATTTTCAAAAATAATTTACTAACGGTATTTGTCTAATTTATGAATACACTTTGTCTCTCTCATAGCTAATAAATTTGTTTCAGTCAATTATTAATTTAAGTAGTTCACTAGTAGATTTATTTGAAGTTTCTTACATAGACTTCAAGTTGTCTGGTTACTGAGACAGTTAAATCTTCTTCCTTCCTATGCACAGTTTATTTATTTTGACTCTTATTACACCACATAATCATTAGTAAAATATTAAATAGAAAAGATTATAGCAGGCATTATTTCACATTTATAATATTCAGGGGAAACCATTCATATTTCCCTATATATTTGAAATTTACTACAGTTCTATAAATGTGCTTCATTTGATTAATAATCTCCTTATGATCTCAACTTGGTAATGTTTTTTATAATGCAAGGAGTTTGTCAAATATTTTTTTATTGAGATAATGGAAGATGCTTTCTCTTTTTATTTGGTTAAAGTGGTTAATTCTGACATGTAAACCAACTACACTTTATAAAAATATAAAACTCAAAATATATTGAAAGATTTCATATATAAATATTGTAGTATGAATATAGTGCTTAGCTATTGTAATTGTGCTAATAAAATTATCAGAGGGGCTTGGAGTCAATAGCATGATTTACAAAACATTATTCAGAATGAAAAATATATTTGAAAAAAATCTTCTATTTACTTCTCTGCATTAAAAGCATTACAATGTGCTGCACTTCATTTTAACTGTTACTATGTGTGAAATATATGCAAAAGTGATGCTACAACAGATGGACCATTTGTTTTGCATATCACTACCAACATTCAGTTCTCAGGACTCCCCTATGATCTTATGACCCTACCCAAATGGATTCCTCAGTCCAGTGCCAGGAGTAAGCTCTAAATATAACCTGCTGTGACAGAACCCTTAGACTCCAAAACCCTCTAAAAATTTGTGAAAAATATAAAGACAATTCTGAAATTTTTATAAATGATCAGTAGAACCCACAGCTGCGCTGGCAACACCTGAAGAGGTACCCTCCAGACCCAACCACTCCAGACCCACAGCTGAGCTGATCAGCCTCACGTGGAAGCAGCCCATGGAGCGCAAGAGGGCGGTAAATGACTCAGCCAGTCCCTGGCCTAGTCCAACATAGCTCCAAGGGTTTGCTCACTCGTGCAGGGGAGGGCCATGTTGGCTGGACTTGGAGCCGAAATTTGAGCTCCTCCTCCCATTCCTCCACCTCCATGTCAGAAGGTGTGGCTGTGAGCTCCCAACCACCACAGCCAGCAACCCCGGAAGAGACACTCCAGACCCACAGTTGTGCCTGCAAAACCTGAAGAGAGACACTTCGAACCCAAGCATTCCAAACCCACAGCTGTGCTGCTCGGCCCCATGTGGTAGCAGCCCATGGAGCTCCAGAAGGTGGTAAATGGCTGGGCCAGCTTCTGGTCTAGTCCAACACAGCTCCAAGGGTTCACTCACTTGTGTAGGGGGAGGGCTTTTATTATGCTGAAAATATTTCCCTGCATCCTGGGATGAGACTGGGCCACCTGGAATGAACCCAGAGCCATGGCAGAGGCTGGCAAGCTACCCGTGGTTCATTTGATATGCAAAAACAGTAACGATAATGGACCTCATTCCCAATGAATGGAGATGCTACTGGTGCCTGCTCAAGCAAATTGATCAATGGGAAGACAAGTGATACAAGTGATACAGTAGAACTGAGAAATGAGGATGCTAAGACTGGGGAAAGGAAGCCAACATGAAGAAATGGTGGATGAACCTTGAAATAGGATGTAGGGATTAGTACAATAGCACTGCAACTATTGTAGCCTCTATATGCTACAATAGTTCTATGCTCTATAGACAATGGTAGCTTAATTTAAAAATTAAGAGGAAGAGATATCAAGTAAACCTGAAACATTTAATGTAACTATAGCGATAAGTAATTAATTAGATTTACAGTTGAGTGACTATGGGGATATGGAGTTTTTCATAAAATGATAAGAGTATCAAGCCTGCAAAAATTTAATTAAGGTAGATCTTAGATATTATGGACATTAATCTTGGTAATATTTTTATCATATAACTTCATATTTTTATAATTTTCAATAAACACTTTTATGTAAAAATTGTAATTTAGGACTGCAGTAATGCTCATATACTAGAGTATATGCCTAACCTGCAGGAAGCCCTGTGCTTAATCCCTGGCAATGTATTCCGCCATGACCATAAGATCTCAACATGACACCTATCACTGGGATAAGCAACAACAGGAGTGGCACTGTGCCTATTTTCAGCATGATTGATGAGGCTCCTATAAAGAGCTCTAAAGTTATTGTATTTTTATTCTCTCAAATTTGTAATTTTTAAAAAGAAAATTCACAGAATAGCATCAGAGTGAAGAAGATTTGCATCAGAATTCCATAGGTAGGAAGGTGTGAGAAGGCAGAGGGAGTATCATTTGTGTTAAAATAAATACTAGGTTAAAACCTAAAACTGAGGTACAGGAGAAATCCTTATCCATGGAACTCAACAAAATAACAAAAAAGAAAAACCCAGAAGCACACCAACATTTACTAAAAATAAATTGGTAGAAAAGTCAAAGCTAAAGAGATAACTTTAAAAAAGCAAGGGAATAGCAAGAATCATATATAAGTAACCCCAAAATATTCAAGCAGAGTATTCAGCAGAAATTCCACAGATTGTAAGAGAGTGCCAGATTTACTCAAAGTTCTATAGAACAGTTTCATAAGAACTATTACAAGAAAGTATATTTTATTAATTTTATTTATTTTTGTGTCTCTGATTGAACCCAGGACCTCACACAGGTCAGGAATGTGCTTTCACTTCATCACTTGATCACTTGAATCCCGTTATTCATTGATTTGCTCGAGCGGGCGCCAGTAACATTTCCATTGGACCCTATCACGTGCCAATGTAGCCCAATGGCATCTGGTTGATTCAGGAATATGAAGAGCCTCAAACCGTTCCTTCAGGGTCTTTACAAGGAAGTCTGACCATCTTGTAGGTGGGCGGCCACGTGATCTTTTGATACCCCGTGGGATCCAATCCGTAATGGCTCTAGTCCAGCGGTTGTCTCCAAATCGCATTACATGTCCAGCCCATCTGATTTTCGATGCCTTGGCAAATGAGACAGCATCCCTGATTCTGGAATAGCGACGGGGGTCAGAACTCCGTCACTATATTAATGAGAATATAGCGCCTGCATGGCAGAGCCTGGCAAGCTGTCCGATGCGTGTTCAATATGCCAAATCCAGTAACAGGAATGTGCTTTACAACAGTAAAGCCATATCTATAACGTTAAGTATAACTTTAAGTTATACTTTAAAGTTATAAGTATAAATTTAAGTTATACGTAAAGGTATAGATATATAGAAGCTTTTATAATATATAGATATAGATAGAGCTATATAGAAATTTATATAAGATTAAAAATTACAGGTATGGCACTATGCAGCCTGACCAAAAAAAAGCAAGAAAGTGGGAAATAAAGTGAGAGAAAAAACAGTTTCTTTAACTGTTGACAAAGAATGAACATTTGAAAGGAGATGCCTAGCCTGCAGGAAGCCCTGTGCTTAATCCCTGGCAATGTATTCCCCCATGACCATAAGATCTCAACATGACACCTATCATTGGGCTAAGCAACAACAGGAGTGGCACTGTGCCTATTTTCAGCATGATTGATGAGGCTCCTATAAAGAGCTCTAAAGTTATTGTATTTTTTATTCTCTCAAATTTGTAATTTGAGTTTAACTTGAATATGTGCATTTTCAGAAATCTTCAAATCCTAGGTTAGTTTCCGAAAAAACATTACAGCAGTGTTATTAGTGGTAATAGAAGTGCATATATATAATATATATTATATAAAAACTGTAAGACATGCAATAAGTCTTGAAATTAGACAAAATTTCATGTGACTCTTTTCTAACTTTTTGTTAGGAAAGTGATATAAAAAAGAACAGTCAGTTGTAAACAGAGCCGTATAATTGCATAAAAGATGAGAAAAATTAATTATATAGTTGCTACCTGCCAAGTATAGGTTATATTTTTTTAATACGTAATCATGCCATTAAACAGTTTTGTTTCTGTATATAGATGTAATGAAGAATAGTGTATATTGTTCTTGTATAAAATTATTTACTCTGCTATTTTCAGACTCACTGTACTGTTTCCAATTACTGTACCATGAATAATTCTGAAACTGAAAATTCTATGTAATTTTTTAAGGCATAGCAATTTCCTTACATAAATAACTAAAATTTAAAAACTTAATGAAATAAATAATTTTGACTTAATAGTATACAGGAACCAATGCAATGTGAAGAAATTCCTTTTTTCTCACTTTTTTTCTTAATAGTTGTAGATTTATTTTGCCTATTTAATTATTGATATATAGAAGGACTTTTCCAAACTGCTATGCTTGGGCTTTTCTTCTAGGGTGTGACTGAAGAGAAGAGCTGTAAGTTTATGTTGGTTATTTCCACAATCTTGTTATGACCTTTTGTTCTTATAGTTTATTTTCTGAGAGGACTCCACACTTCTCTGCTGGCAGTTTCTGCTTAAGGGGGTGCGGGGGCATGCTGACTTATTGCTTCTTTAAGTTCTATCTTGGTATCTTCTGGAAAAAACTATAGTTTGGAAACTTATTCTCATTTATGGGCCAGGCTGCTTGCCCATAAATGGACAAATCAATTTAAAGTCAATTTCTCCTGAACTTTTACTTTGTATGGTAATAGTTTCAAAACACTTTTTAAATATTCAAAAAGTTATCCTAGAATTTTTATGATTGATATATTCAGACACACTAGTTTCTTCCCTGTTTTGAACTGTAACTACATGTGTTATATATATTTTCAGCTAACATGAATATCTATATCTCTCAACTATTCACCAGTGTATGTGTAAATCTGTTAACTCCTTAAACATATTATCCTGTACAGTGAAATTTCAGCTTGTTAAAATCTACTGAATAACAATTTTTTTTAACATTTTATTATACCACCGTGAGATATACAATTACAACGTTGTTCACGCTTGGGGGTTTCGGTCACACAGTGTTCCAGCACCCCGTCCTCCACCAGTGCCCCTCAACCACCACCCATGTCCCCAATTCCCTCCCCCTCCCCATGTCCTGCCTAAATGGCAGGTTCTTTACTCCTCTCTCTCTCCCTCTCTCTCTCCTCCTTCTCCCACACATTGTGGGTTAACTAGATTAATTTACCATAATTTTCTCATTGTGGAACATATTCTACGGAAGAATATACATACTTATTTAATTGTTTTCTCTCCCTTTCAGATCTGAGCAGGTATGTAAGTTTTCCTGAAATAAACACATATCAAAAAGTGATGTTTTGTTATTTAACACCTCATTTGAACACGATGATTAATTATAAATTATCAATTTTGAGTAAGTGATAAAAGGAAGAAGGTACATCTCTCTCAATATTTAGCCAAGTATACTGCTATCTGTTGTTTTTTCTTTTCTTTCCTATTAAGGCATTGTTAACTGTATTTATTTATTATTTCCAGTACTTTATATAAATTTTTCTTTAGACTGACTAGCCCTTTTTACACTATCTAAAAACTAAAATAGACATGATTGATAATTTTGTGCATTACAAAAGTTCTTCCTCATTAAAAAAATTATCGTTATCCAGGGATCATCAAAGATATCCAACAAACCAAATAGCTATCATTTATTGCTTTAAATTCACTTTCCTTTTTTGGAGCACATAAATATGTGTTTAATTTAATATAACATCATTAAAATGATGAACAAAGTGAAATTTTTGTGAAAGTAGCAGCTTGAATACTAAGAACAAAATATAAAGTGATATGCATTTCATTTATTATTATTATTATTATTATTATTATTATTATTATTATTTTGCTTTTTGTGTCACACCCGGCAATGCTCAGGGGTTTCTCCCTGGCTCTGCACTCAGGAATAACTCTTGGCGGTGCTTGGGGGTACCATATGAGATGCCAGGGATCGAACCCTGGCCGGCATGGGCCAGCTGTGTGCAAGGCAAATGCCCTACCCACTGGGCTATCACTCTGACCCCCCATTTCATTTATTATTTTCTAATTGATACCACCTGGTATATCATGCATAAGGAGAAATTGGATCAAAATGTTATAATGACTAAATAATGTATAGAAGAGCTATATTATAGCTTAGATTTCAAAATACAATATGAAATATTAGTTATTTATGTAAGGAAATTTCTATAAGACAAAAAATAATTACACAGAATTTTCAATTCAAAATTATTCACGGTGCAGTAATTGGAAACAGTACAGTGAATCTAACAATAGGGGAGTCAATTGTTTTATACATAAACAATATATACTATTCTTGATTAAAACTATACATGGAAACAAAACTGTTTAATGACCTGATTACATATTAAAAAAAATATAACCTATATGTTGGAGGACAGATTTAGCTATTCTGGGAGTTTTGTTGTTTTGCCCACTCTGAGCTTAATCTAGTTAAGCCAAGGTTCATTCTAATGAGACCTCTCTTCTATGTAAACACTGCTAGAGGGTGTGGCAGTTACAGAAGTCACCTTGATTGAATAACTTCTGAATTATACATCTACTAAGACTTCTATGTTTTCTAGATTGGGCACAGCTCCTCTTTATACCCACTGCACCCAGCGTGGGACAGTTAGAATTTACCAGGAGACTACCACCCTGGCTACATTGAGACTATAGGAAGACTATAGGAAGGATCATACTAGTTTGCTCTAAGCAGGCTAATGTGACCCTTTCAGTACATGAGAACAAGATACTCAGAGTCACCCTGGTGCAGATAATAATAAAAAGGACCTTGTGGGTACCATTTAGATTACATGAAGCTCATGAGATTAAGATGTATTACTTTATATCAGCCCCGCTCTCTCTCCAGTGTTTTACATAAGAGATAATCTCAGGATTAGTCCTTGGCATAACCTTTGTTTATACCTGCAATAGGGTGTGGCACTACACTGTGTTTAGAGTTCTTTGTTGACATGACACTCATGGTTGGATTACTTTGGTATACATAAGGGGCTGACTTGAGGCCCCTTAACCTTTCGCCTTTTAGCTTTTGGCTTTTGGTTCCTCAGGTTTCAGCTTTTGGCTCCTTGGCCTTTTGCTTTTTGCTTTTGGCTTTTTGGCCTTTTGCTCCTTCTTCTGGGTAGGACTCAGCTCGGAAGAGATCATCTCTCTTTGGTGGGAGACTTAGGGTCTTTTGTATGGTCTAAGTTCGGACCAGAGCTAGAGTTTGTTCATTATATTAGATTGCTGTAGAAGAGCTTATGTACTATTAAAAGCCTTTTTGGAACTGCACCAGACTCGTGAGTTTTCATCTGTTCCCTCGGCTTCCTCGGAGGTAGAAGAGAACTTCTGTCCTGACACTGTTGGGGAACCCAGTGGCGTTCCCGACACCTATACTTGGCATGTAGTAGCATTGTCTTAGCTACAAAAAGACACTTTTATTAGAGAAAATCTATGCTAAATAGTTTATACTTGCATACTAAGAGTAGATGTTGGACATTTAATTGATGTTCAAAATATAACTTCGTGCATGCTTAAGTTATTTCATAATGCTTTATAAAGTATGATCACTTGATCACTTAAATCCCGTTATTCATCGATTTGATCAAGCAGGAGCCAAAAACATTTCCATTGGACCCTATCACGTGACAATGTAGCCCAAAGGCATCTGGTTGATTCAGGAATATGAAGAGCCTCAAACAGTTCCTTCAGGGTATTGACAAGGAAGTTGACCATCTTTTAGTTGGGCGGCCACCTGATCTTTTGACATCCCATGGGATCCAGTCGGTAACGGCTCTAGTCCAGAGGTCCTATCCAAATCACATTACATGTCCAGCCCATCTGATTTTCGATGCTTTGGCAAACGAGACTGCATCCCTGATTCTGGAATAGCGGCAAAGGTAAGAACTCAGGATTCCTTCTCTCACTTGAGTGAGGCATGATATTCCAAGCATAGCTCTTTCGATTCCTCTCTTGGAGACACGAATAGCATTCTCATCCTGCTTTGGTAGGGCCCAGATCTCTGAGGCGTATGTTAATGCAGGTGGAATGGTGGAGTCGAAGAGATAGATGTGCCCGGAGCCAGAGGTTCTTTGTCTTTTTAGCTATTTCTTCGATGCCTTTGAAGGCATTCCATGCTGCTCTCTTCCTCCTGCGCAGCTCAGGTTTTAGGTTGTTCATCATGTTGACTTCTCGACCTAGGTACACATAACTGCTACATTCAGAGATGTTTGTTCCATTAAGAGTGAATGGGCCTCAGGAACTAGTTCATTTTTCATTAACATAGCTTTCTTCAGATTAAGCTGTAGACCTATCTTTCCACATTCTCGGTCGAAGTCAGCCAGCATTTGTGCCGCTTCGCTAATGTTTAGTGTTATTAGAACGATGTCATCAGCGAAGCGAAGGTGGTGTTGTTCCCGACCATCTATCTTCACTCCCATTTCTTCCCATTCTAATTGTCCCATGATGTTCTCGAGGGTGGCACTGAAGAGTTTTGGTGAGATGGTATCACCCTGTCGAACCCCTTTTTGACATCAATGATCACTTCTTTGTAGAATGGTGAGATCCTGGTGGTGAATCCGTAATACAGCTCACGAAGGATCTTGATGTATTGGGTTTGAACACCCTGTTTGGCTAGGGCTTCGATGATTGCTTCAGTCTCCACAGAATCAAAGGCTTTCTGTAAATCAATGAACGTGAGACAGAGCGGCATCTTGTACTCCCTACAAACATCAATGAGCTTGGTTACTGTGTGGATATGGTCGATTGTGCTGAATCCTTTCCAGAAGCCAGCTTGCTAGCAATGTTGTCCTTCATCTAGTATTCTGCCAATCCTGTTCAGGATGACTCGTGTAAACAGCTTGTGGATGACGGACAACAGGCAGATGGGGCGATAGTTGCCGATATCGTGAATTTCTGCCTTCTTGAACAGTAGAAATGTCCTGCTGGTTTTCCATTGGGAGGGCACCTTGCATTCGGACAGGTAGCGCATGAAGAGCCGAGCTAGTGTATTGATGAGTACCGATGGCAGAATCTTCAGGTTTTCAGGTCTGACTTTGTCTGGGCCTGGTGCTGTTCCCTTTTTTACCGACGAGATGGCATGTCAGATTTCAGAAGGGAGAACGTTGGGAATGACATATCCATCCTGTGGAATTTGTTATGTGGGCAGTTGGATGTGGCTATCAAAGAGATTTGAGTAGAAGTCCTGGATAATCTTCTCCACTGCCTTTCTGGAAGATGTGATAGATCCATTAGGGCTTCCGAGGGCAGTCATCTTGGTCTTATAGTTGGTGAAGGACAGGCGGGTGGTGTGAATGCTTTTCCCTGCTTCTGCTGCATCTTCCAGTATTTCTGCCCTTCTTTCTTTGAGGTCTTCTTTTATCTCTTCTCTGCACTATTTATCAAGCTTGGGCATTAGCATTTGGTCTCCTGAGGTTCGCGCCTTGCCATGTTGGTGATTGAGCTTGAGAGTTTCTGAAGACAGGAGTCCTTTTGTGTCTTTCTCTCTCTCAGCATTCTTCGCACAATCATGGAGGTGCTGAACCAGTCAGTTGTATTCTTCATCGATGTTGTCAATGGTGGTATCTTCCCATGTTGCTGCAATGGTGCCAAAAAGTGCCCAGTTGGTGGTTGTTCCGGGAGTTCTCTTCTTAAACTTTGCAGCCTTTTCTCCCCGTTGTGGGAAGTAGAATTTTGCACGAAGGAGACGGCGGTCTGATCCTGTTTGGAATTTTTGGGACTACAGCAACATCGGTCAGACAAAACTTTCGATTGAAGACGATGTCGGTCAATTTCATTGTGGAACTCTCCACTGGGAGATGCCCATGTCCAACGTTTCGCTTCAGCCTTATGGAACTGTAAGCTTCCATGAATGGTCTTGGTGAACATGATGAACTCAGATAGTCTCTCACCATGTTCGTTCCTTTCTAGGCCATGGGTCCGATGTGTAGTTCTTCAGCCCATCTTCTCAGTCCTATCTTGGCATTTATCACAGACTATGATATTGTAGAAGGTGTGATCTTTTTTATAGAACTCCCCCAGTTCCATGTAGAATTTCTCAATTTCATCTTCTTTGTATGTGGATGTTGGTGCGTAGACAATGAAAATAGAAATTCCTGGGCCACATCTCCTCAAGTGTAATCGTCCTATCCGATTTGTTAGGTATTCAAATGAATCAATGTTGATGGCCATGTTCATGTTGACAAGGACACCAATGCCACTGACACCTCTTTTAATAGCATGTTCCAAGGAACAACTCTTGTCCGGTGTCAAATACTTCATGATGCGACTGATGCCTCCTCGTCTCAGTCAGAACAATGATGTTGTACTTGATCTTTTGCACTTGCACCATCAGATCCTCAATATATGCTTCCGATGCCAGCTACGTGCATTGAAAGTACAGACAGTCATTTTAGTCTTTCTTCATTTTGGCATCCTAAGATGGCTGTGAAATGTTTTCAGGCACTGCTTGTTTACCTTTCTTACTGCTGCCATATTAAGGGCTCTTTCGAGGTCAGGAAAATAAACATTTTTTTACTGGTTTTGGCATATCTAACAGGCATTGGGCAGCTTGCCAGGCTCTGCCGTGCATGCACTATACTCTCATTACTTTGTGGGGCTCTCTCAGAGGCGTGGGTAGAATATTCACAGCAATTTGGAGGTAAATTATGTGGCCGTGCAGTGGCCGCACACAAAGTGGAAAGCTGGTTTCTGCTCTGCTACGTGTATCTGTGTCTGTGGCTCAAGCACTTCTGGGCTTGAAGTACTCTCCTCTGAGTAATGTATGATCTTTGATAATTAAATAGAAAATTCAGTAAAACTAAACAATCCTTTCCATATGAAGCACATATTTATCTACACACGTTATTTAATAGCTACTACTTAATAGCTATATTCTACAAGTGCATCCTTATTTTTTGTTATTATTCTCATTGCTTTATTGACTACACAACTGTGCTCACTGTCTCTGTGTTCAGAAATTGCTTCTGAAAGTGCTCAAGGACAATATTAAGTATACGATTCCCTTGGTAGTTTTTAGGAAACAAATCGAATGCCTATTACTTTTAATTACTAAGCATAATGTGCAGCACTTTATCATAGAGCATTTTAGCTTATGAATATCTATATATTTTTCTCATCTTTTATGCAATTATACAACTCTGTTTACAACTGACAATTCTTTTTGATATCACTTTCCTTTAAAAGCTACAAATGAGTCACATGAAATATTGTCTTATTTCAAAACGTATTGCATATTCTACAAATTATATATATATATATAACATATTATATATGTATATATATATGTATATATATGCACTTCTATTACCACTAAAATCACTGCTGTATATGTTTTTAGGGAAACTAAACTAGCATTTGAAGATTTCTGAAAATGCACATATTCAAGTTCAGATTTCCTTTCAATTTTTTATTCTTTGTCAACAACTAAAGAAACAAATTATGTAGTTTTGCAATCTTCAGTCTTTCAAATAAATATTTTTTCAAAATATTATTATGTGACAAATACTAAAACAAAATTGTCTCCTCTAGTAAGATAACCCCAAAAAGTAGTTTTAGTGTCTTATTTTTACTCTCTGTATCACTGTGTCACTGTCTTCCTGTTGTTCATCGATTTGCTTGAGTGGGCACCAGTAACATCCTGTCGCAAGTAAGTTTAGCTCAAGGGCATCTCTTGCTCCAAGTACAGGAAGAGCCTCAAACCATATTTCAGGTCATGGAATTGAGGTCCATAATTGTTACTAGTTTTGGCATAACAAATAAAACACGGGTAGCTTGCCAGGCTTTGCCATGTAAGTGGTATACTATCAATAAAAACCTCTCATCTTGAGCATTTACTGATGAAACTTATAGGGGAAGATCAGTTTTAAGTTGGATGGAACCCTGAGGAAGCATGGAGTCTGAATGTTGAGAATGACTGCATGGTGTGTGGGTTGCTCTGTCTTCCCGCTAGGCTAATGGGATGATGTGCATCAGTTAGAACCTGTCTAGAACTATATACAGTGTATAAATGTGAAAGATTATGGGAAGGACCTTACCCTAAAATCAGTATTATCTAAGGTGTTGCGTGGCCGTGAAGCAGCCATGCACCAAGGGAGCTATGTGTCTGGCGTGGGTGTGTCTATCTTCCGGGGAAGCTGGCATGGAGGTGGAGGAAAGAGCAGAGCCCAAATCTCAGCTCCGAATCTGGCCAGCATGGTTCTTTCCCCACACATGTGAGCGAACCCTTGGAGCAATGTTGGACTCGGCCAGAGGCTGGCCGAGCCCCTTACCAGGAGGTCAGCAACATGGATTGCTTCCACGTGGGGCTGGCCGAGCAGCGCAGCTGTAGATCTGTAGTGGATGGGTCTGAAACTCTTCTAGGGCAGCAGAAGAGCTGTGTGTCTGGCGTGGGTGTGTCTATCTTCCGGGGAAGCTGACAAGGAGGTGGAGGAGAGGGCAGAGCCCAAATCTCCGCTCTGAGTTCAACATTGCTCCAAGAATTCACTCTCACGTGCAGGGGAGGGACCACGCTGGCCTAACTCGGAGCGGAGATTTGGACTCTGCCCTTTCCTCTACCACGATGCCAGCTTTACTGTATGATAATGAGCAATAGTATGTCATTATCTGTTTTAAATTTGGAATTCACGAAAGACATAGAAAGCTCTTTTATTAAGAAATTAATGAGTTCTCTATTTTTAAATGGATTTTGGGCCATACTTGAGAGTGCATAGGGATTTCTCCTAACACTGTGCTCAGGTATAACCTGTCGGGAATTAGAAGACCACATGGAATTCTGGGGATTAAATCTGGGTCAGCTTCATGCAAGGGAAGTGTTGTATCCACCATACTATACATCCTACACAAGATATGACATATATTTTTACATGTCATTTCCAGTTTTTTGTCTACCATTTTAAAACGTTTTTAAAGATATTTTACCACTTTCAATTTATTGTTTTCATTCATGTACAATTTTTTTAAATCCAGCATTAAAATAGAACATACTAGATAGAATCAGTACAATTAATTTATCAGCAACTTTTATTTTTTTCTTTCTAAAGTATTTTCTGCTTATAGGTCAGGCATAAAATTCAAGACCTTTTTGTGGGTAGTGATTGTTTAAGAACAACACCCAGCCATGCTCAGAGTTTGCTCCTGGTTTTGCTCTCAGGAATAGTCCATGGCTGTGCTACATAGATAGGATTGAGCAAGTCTGTTGTCTGTTGTGTGCAAAGCAAGCCCCCTACTCTCTGTACTATCTTATCTTTCCAGATGCAAAATTCAAGTATTTTTGACTTTAAGAATGCCTATCAATTAGAAATGCTAGTGTCCATAGAAGTTTTCAGTTTGACTAATAAAGTACTTTACTTACCTTTAATTTTGGTATGGATAAACTTATCATGTTCATGAACATCAATAAATCTGTTATGCTAAAAATGGACATTTGTATTGGTCTGTACATGTATCTTTCTGACATTGACAAAACCTACCCCTTTCTTTTTTATTTTGCTTTTTTTGGGTCACACCCAGCAATGCTCAGGAGTTTCTCCTGGCTCTGCACTCAGGATTCACTCCTGGCTGTGCTCAGTGGATCATATGGGATGCCAGGGATCGAACCCAGGCTGGCACAAGCCGACTGAGTGCAAAGCAAATGCCCTACCCACTGGACTATCGCTCCGGCCCCTACCCCTTTCTTAAAATTTAGATTTAAGAGACTAGAGACCTGTTATTCTTACTATAACAGGTAAGAAACTTGCCTTACAAGCAATCATGCCAGGTTTGATACCTGGCCACATATAAGCCCCTGAGCACGACAAGGAGTGATCCCTGAGTACAGAGCCTAGACTAAGTCCTGAATACAGCAGGGTGTTCTTCAAACCACCCACCTCAGTCAAAATCAATAAGGTGGCATTTAGATCTTAGACTGTACAATTAAAAATGTTTTATCATTTTAAGGAGATTATTATAATGCTTGATTATAATCCTGATTATATTATAAGATATCACTTGATCACTTGACATCCTGTTATTCATCAATTTGCTCAAGTGGACGCCAGTAATATTTCCATTTGACCCTATCACATGCCAGTGTAGCCCAGTGGCATCTGGTTGCTTCAGTAGTACAAAGAGCCTCAAACTGCTTGACAAAGAAGACTTACCATCTCGTAGATGGGCACTCACGTGATCTTTTGACATCCCATGGGATCCAGTCGGTAACAGCTCTAGTCCAGTGGTCATCATATAATATATGATATAATATAATCATATAAGATCACTTGATCACTTGAATCCCGTTATTCATCGATTTGCTCGACGGGCGCCAGTAACATTTCCATTGGACCCTAACACGTGCCAATGTAGCCCAATGGCATCTGGTTGATTCAGGAATATGAAGAGCCTCAAACTGTTCCTTCAGGGTCTTAACAAGGAAGTCTGACCATCTTGTAGGTGGGCGGCCACATGATCTTTTGACATCCCGTGGGATCCAGTCGGTAACGGCTCTAGTCCATCGGTTGTCTCCAAATCGCATTACATGTCCAGCCCATCTGATTTTCGATGCCTTGGCAAACGAGACAGCGTCCCTGATTCTGGAATAGCGACGGAGGTCAGAACTCCGGATTCCTTCACTCACTTGAGTGAGATGTGATATTCCAAGCATAGCTCTTTCGATGCCTCTCTGGGAGACCCGAATAGCATTCTCATCCTGCTTTCGTAGGGCCCAGGTCTCTGAGGCGTATGTTAATGCAGGGAGAATGGTGGAGTCGAAGAGATGTGCCCGGAGCTGGAGGTTCTTTGTGCTTTTAGCTATTTCTTCGATGCCTTTGAAGGCATTCCATGCTGCTCTCTTCCTCCTGCGCAGCTCAGGTTTTAGGTCGTTCATCATGTTGACTTCTCGACCTAGGTACACATAACTGCTGCATTCAGAGACGTTTGTTCCATTGAGAGTGAATGGGGCCTCAGGAACTAGTTCATTTCTCATGAACATAGTTTTCTTCAGATTCAGCTGTAGACCTACCTTTCAACGTGATCGGTCAAAGTCAGCCAGCATTTGTGCCACTTCGCTAATGTTTGGTGTTATTAGAACGATGTCATCAGCGAAGCGGAGGTGGTGTAGTTGCCGACCATCTATCTTCACTCCCAATTCTTCCCATTCTAATTGTCTCATGATGTTCTCGAGGGTGGCACTGAAGAGTTTTGGTGAGATGGTATCACCCTGTCGAACCCCTCTTTTGAGATCAATGATCACTTCTTTGTAGAATGGTGAGATCCTGGTGGTGAATCCGTAATACAGCTCATGAAGGATCTTGATGTATTGGGTTTGAACACCCTGTTTGACTAGGGCTTCCATGACTGCTTCAGTCTCCACAGAATCAAAGGCTTTCTGTAAATCAATGAACGTGAGACAGAGCGGCATCTTGTACTCTCTACAAACCTCAATGAGCTTGGTTACTGTGTGGATATGGTCGATTGTGCTGAATCCTTTCCGGAAACCTGCTTGCTCGCATGGTTGTCCTTCATCTAGTGTTCTGCTAATCCTGTTCAGGATGACTCGTGTAAACAGCTTGTAGATGACAGACAACAGGCAGATGGGGCGATAGTTGCCAATGTCGTGATTGTCTCCCTTCTTGAACAGTAGAACTGTCCTGCTGGTTTTCCATTGGGAGGGCACCTTGCATTCGGACAGGTAGTGTGTGAAGAGCCGAGCTAGTGTATTGATGAGTACCGACGGAAGATTCTTCAGGTGTTCGGGTCTGACTTTGTCTGGGCCTGGTGCTGTTCCCTTCTTTACCGATGTGATGGCATGTCGGATTTCAGAAGGGAGAATGTTGGGAATGACATATCCATCCTGTGGAATTTTGTATGTGGGCAGGTGGATGTGGCTATCAAAGAGATTTGAGTAGAAGTCCTGGATAATCTTCTCCATTGCCTTTCTGGAAGATGTGATAGATCTATCAGGGCGCCGGAGGGCAGTCATCTTGGTCTTATAGTTGGCGAAGGACATGCGGGCAGTGTGAATACTTTTCCCGGCTTCTGTTGCATCTTCCAATATTTCTGCTCTTCTGTCTTTGAGGTCTGCTTTTATCGCTTCTCTGCACTCTTTAGCAAGCTTGGACGTTAGCATTTGGTCTCCTGAGGCTCGCGCCTTGCCACGTTGGTGAATGAGCTCAAGAGTTTCTGAAGACAAGCCGCCTTTTGTGTCTTTCTCTCTCGGCATTCTTCACACAATCATGGAGGTGCTGAACCAGTCGGTTGCATATAAGATATATAAAGGATATTACATAAAGGATACATAGGAGCTATACTATATAATATTATAATTTTTAATAAAAAGCCTTTTTAATATCATATACTTTATTCAGAATATCCTTTGCAAGGATGTGC
Organism: Cryptotis parvus; assembly: GCA_021461705.1. Taxonomy (NCBI): domain Eukaryota; kingdom Metazoa; phylum Chordata; class Mammalia; order Eulipotyphla; family Soricidae; genus Cryptotis; species Cryptotis parvus. The sequence continues at coordinate 34,352 of JAJIBD010021752.1, forward strand.
TTATAATTTTTGGTATAGATTATGCTCAATATACATATTTCACTCATATTTGTATCAAAGTTGGTCAGGTTTAAACTATTTTAATTACTGTTGACATTTCTGGTAATTTTTTCAGGAAAAATACTAAAAGTTCTCAATAATTCAGCAATAAAACAGGAAATTTGCAGGTAATCACTATTTTCAATAATTTTATCTAGAGAATTTTAAGACCTTTGAGAGCTTTTATGGAATAACTAGCAAAAAGCAGTTCATAGTACAAGACATATCTCCCATTATGTCCCAAGAAATTTTCTTTCTTTGTGTGAATTATTTTTTTAATTAAACATTTTATTATACCACCATGTGATATACAATTACAATGTTATTCATGTTTAGAGGCTTCGGTCACATAGTGTTCCAGCACCCGCCTCCACCAGTGTCCATCTCACACTACCAATGTCCCCAATTCCCTCCCTCCTCCCATAGCCTGCCTAAATGTCAGGCTATTTATCTCTTTTCTTTCTCCCTCTCTCTCTCTCCCTTCCTTCTTCTACACATTGTGGGTTGCACTACATACACTTGGAAGCCATCATGTGCATTTTTTTGCCTTTATTTAATGCTCAGTTTATGTTGGTATCAGTCGTTTTGACATTTATTCACACATGTTCCCTTCTCTGTTCCCTACCAAAACTCTGACTCCCTCAAGTTTGCTGTAATTTCCACTTTTGGTAAGACAACCTGCTATATTTATGTCATGCAAATAAATTCAGTCATTCTATGTCTCTCTCTTTCCTTCTGATTAATTTCACTCAACATGATCCTTTCCATGTCCATCCATTTATAGGCAAATTTCATAACTTCGTTTTTCCTAACAGCTGCATAGTATTCCATTATGTAGATGTACCACAGTTTCTTTATCCAGTCATCAGTTCTCGGGCATACAGGTTGTTTCCAGGTTCTAGCTATTGTGAATAGTGCTGCTATGAAAATAAAAGTGTGAATTGTGTTTCCGCTGTTTGTTTTTGGCTTCCCAGGATATAATCCCAGGAGTAGTATGGCTGGGTCAAAAGGGAGCTCAATTTCTAGTCTTTGGAGGAATGTCCATATTGTTTTCCAGAAAGGTTGTACAAGTCGACATACCCACCAACAATATATGAGAGTCCCCTTTTCCCCATATCCACGCCAGCACTTGTTGCTTTTACCCTTTTGAATATTGGCCAGTCTCTGTGGTATGAGGTGATATCTCATTGTTGTTTTGATTTGCATCTCTCTGATGATAAGTGATGATGAGCATTTTCTCATATGCCTTTTGGCCATTCAAATTTCCCATTCTGTGGACTGCCTTTGTATCTTAGTCACTGTTTCTTTTGAGGTGCAGAAGCTCTTTAGTTTCATGTAGTCCCATATGTTTATCTTTTCTTCTAGTTGCTTTGTTAATGGTGTTTCACCTTTGAAGATGCCTTTAGCTTCAATGTTGTGGAGGTTTTTCCTATATTTTCTTTAATGTACTTTGTGGATTCAGGTCTGATATTGAGATCTTTAATCCATTTTGATATGATTTTTGTGCAAGGTATTAGACACAGGTCCAAATTCATTTTTTTACATGTAGCTGTCCAGTGTTCCCAGCACCACTTGTTGAAGGGGCTTTCCTTACTCCAGTTTGGACTCTTTGCACCTTTATAAAGATTAACTGATCATGTCTTTGAGGTTGGGTGTCAGGATACTCAACTCTATTCCATCGATCCACAGGTCTGTTTTTATTCCATTACCATGCTGTTTTTATTACTGCTGCTTTGTATTACAGTTTGAGGTTGGGAAAGGTGATGCCTCCCATCTTCTTTTTCCCAACGATTGCTTTAGCTATCCGTGGGGGTTTATTATTCCATACAAATTTCCGGAGAGTTTGGTCAATTTCTTTAAAGAATGCCATGGGTATCCGTATAGGAACCACATTGAATCTGTACAAAGCTCTAGGGAGTATTACCATCTTGACAATGTTAATTCTCCCCATCCATGAGCAGGGAATGTGTTTCCATTTCCTCGTGTCCTCTTTTATTCCTTGAAGCAGTTTCTTGTAGTTCTCTTTGTATAGGTCATTTACACACTTGGTTAAGCTGATTCCTAGGTATTTGATTTTCTGTGGTACAAATGTGAATGGAATCGATTTCTTAATATCCCTTTCTTCTCTTTCATTATTTGTGTATAGGAAAGCCACCGACTTTTGGATATTGATTTTGTACCCTGCCACTCTACTATACATATCTATTGTTTCTAAGAGTTTTAGGGTCGAGAGTTTATGGTTCTCTAAGTATAATATCATGTCATCTGCAAATAATGATAGCTTGATTTCTTCCTTGCCTATCTGGATGCCCTTAATGTCCTTTTCTTTGATTGCTATGGTGAGTACTTCCAATAACTATATTGAATAAAAGTGGTGAGAGAGTGCAGGGGTGCCCACCCAGGGACACCAAATGTCGGGGCGCCGCGGGGGTCCCCGACAGTGCCTGGAAGCGAGTTCCCTTCTATCTCCGAAGCCGGCGAGGAATGGATGAAAACTCAGGAATCCAATGCAGTTTTAAAAGGCTTTACTTATCACAGGTTCAGGCATACAAATTAGCAAAAGGAAAAGCCCGGTGCTTAGGATTCCAGGCTAGAACCCCAGCCAAGTGTAGGCCAAGATGGCGGCCACCACGTGTAAAGGCTTTGTAAAAGGGAAGAAGACAAGACTTCCGAGAAGGGTGAGCACTCACAAAGGGAGAGCCCACAAAGAAGCGGGAGAGAGAAAACCGGCTAGTTTTATACCTCTGCCACTCAGACCTTCCTCCCACTGTTATGGAAAGCAGTGGGGGTCAAATGCCCTTAGGTAATCCCTCCCTGCACCTCACCTAGGCCCTTTAGTATGCTAATGTTTTGAGCCAAGATCTGCCTGGAAATGCCTTTATAGGGTAGAGAAGGGGGTTTCTGAAATGGCATGTCTCTACCAAAGACTAATACTAATGCCAGTTAAATATTTCTCCAATCCTTCACAAGTCTCTTCTACTTCATTGTAGTTTTGTATTTTAGTTGCCTTTGAGTATATCAGGGAGCCATGCTTCTTTGCTTGGAAGCAAACAGCATTTCTCTCTGGTCTAATTACCCAGGGGTCCTGCGTGGCCAGGCTAATATGCTGGTAAGATCTAGCTAGTCCCACGATGATTGTGGTAGCATGGGAGAATATTTATACCAGCTAGTACAGCATACATGGTCAGATAAACTGCCACATTTAAACTACCCCCTTATCTACGAAGTGATTTGCAGGAGGCAATCCAGAGCAGATGCAGCGGCCCTTAGGAGTTCTGCAACAAGAGAGGGCAACCTAGTCATGTTCCTGATCTTAAGAGGAAGGCTTTCAATTTTTCCCCATTGAGAATGATACTCACTGTGGGCTTTTGGTAGAAGGCTTTGACTATCTTGGGGAAGCTTCCTTCTTTTCCAATTTTCTGGATGTTTTTAATCAAGAATGAGTGCTGGAGCTTGTCAAATGCTTTTTTCTGCATCTATTGATAAGATCATATGGTTTTTATTTTTTCTCTTATTCATAGAATGAATAAGAGCTGCTCTTTGGCTCTCCTTGTGCCCAGCCTCTCAGGAGGCGCCCGGGAGGGATGGCAGGTTCTAGCCCTGGCCTGCCACTCCAGCAGAGCCTCACAGCAAGCCAGACAACTCGCCACTCCATGAGGACCTCCATTTTCCACATCCGGACTTCCCCCTCATCAGAACTCTATCAGCAGACCAGCCTATCACAGCCCGCCCCGCGGCTGTGGGGTTCATCAATAAATGCTGGATTTTGAGATGACTACAAGAGTATGCTACCTACACGGCAGAGCCTGGCAAGCTACCCGTGTCGTGTTTGATATGCCAGATACCAGTAACAATTATATTAGTTCATTCCCATGACTAATATAATGGTTTGAGGCTCTTTATGTTCCTGGAGCAAGCAGGTGCCCTTTGGGGTCTACTTGCATGAGACAGGTCATGTGGAGATGTTACTGGTGCCCGCTCGAGAAATCGATGATGAACGGGAAGACAGTGACAGTGATATTCATAGAATGTATTATGTTGATTGATTTGCGAATACTGAACCATCCTTGCATTCCCGGGATGAATCCTATTTGGTCATGATGTATAATCTTTTTGATGAAGTCTTTGGATTCTGTTTGCTAGTATTTTGTTGAAGATCTTAGCATCTGTGTTCATCAAGGAGATTAGTCTGTAATTTTCCTTATTTGTGTTGTCTCTCGCTGTTTTGGGTATCAGGGTGACGTGTGCCTCCTAGAAGCTGTTTGGGAGTGTTTCTGTTTCTTCTATTTCCTGGAAGAGCTTGAACAGGACAGGCAGTAGGTCCTACTTAAAGGTTTGGTAGAATTTGCTAGTGAACCCATCTGGACCTGGGCTTTTGTGTTTGGGCAGCTTTTAGTTACTGGTTCAATTTCCTCAATGGTGATAGGCTTATTCAGGTATTGGAGGTCCTCTTGTTTCAATTGGGGGAGGTTATAGGACTTCAGGAATTTATCCATTTCTTCTAGGTTCTCATGTTTTGTGGCATACAGGTTCTCAAAGTAATCTTTGATGATCTTTTGGATTTCTGTCTTTTCTGTTGTGATTTCACCATTTTCATTTCTGATTCTGTTTATTTGGGTTCTCTCTTTCCCTGTCCTTACAAGTCTTGCCAGTGGCTTGTCGATCTTGTTTAATTTTTCAAAGAACCAGCTCTTGGTTTCATTAATCTTTCGGATTTTTTTTTTTTTTGGTTTCCAGCTTGTTGATATCCTCCCTAAGTTTTATTATTTCCTTCCTTCTGCCTGGGTTGGGCTTTTTTTTGTTTTGTTTTCTTTTTTTCTAATTTTCAGCTGTGAGGTCATGTTATTTATGTGGGCCCTTTCTTCTTTCCTTATGAATTCTTGCAGAGCTATGAAGTTTCCTCCTAACATAGCTTTTGCTGTGTCCCACAAGTTCTGATGGTTGGTATCTTCATTGTCATTTGTTTCTAGGAATCTTTGGATTTCCTATTTGATTTCTTCTATGACCCATTTGTTGTTCAGCAGTGAGCTGTTCAGTTTCCAGGTGTTTGGTTTGATTCCTTGCTTCTGTGTATGGTTAACTGCTATTTTCAGTGCATCATGATCTGAAAGATAGCTGACACAATTTCTATCTTTTTATTTTGTTGAGGTATGCTTTGTGGCTCAATATGTGGTCTATCTTGGAGAATGTTCCATGTGCACTGGAAAAAAATGTGTATTCAGCTTTTTGGGATTAAAAGCCCTATATATATCAACCAGCTCTCTTTCTTCCATCTCTTCCTTCAGGTTCAGTATTTCCCTGGTGAGTTTCAGTCTCGTCGATCTATCCATAGTTGATAATGCAGTGTTGAAGTCTCCAACTATTATTGTGCTACTGTTAATGTCTTCTTTGAGGTCATTTTTTTTTTAATTAAAATAGTCATTTTAAGTATTTTGCTGGCCCCTCGTTTGGCACATATATGTTTAGTAGCGTGATTTCTTCCTGGCATACATATGGCTTAATTATTAAGAAATGGCCTTCATTGTCCCTTTTTAACCTTTATCAGCCTGAAGTCTATATTGTCAGATATGAGTATGGCCACACCCACCTTTTTGGAAGATTTGTTTGCGTGGAGAATGGTCTTCCAGCCTTTGACTTTTTTTCCCCCAAATTTTATTATACCATTTTAGACATACAATTGCAAGATGCACATGCAGAGTTCTGGTTCCACAGCATTCCAACACCCATCCCTCCACCCAAACCCATCTCCCATCTACAATGTTCCCACCTCCCTCCCCGTCCCACACCTCAACTACTTGGTGGGTTCTGTATGTCTTCTCTCTCCTCTCTATCTCTCCCTCCTGCCAAACTTTCCTGCACATCCTGAAATGTAGTAGACTAAAGGACATTACTGTTTCCACTATTTTGATGGACCACGTGGCGCATAGCGGCCATGCGACCTGGGCTCGAACTGGCTTTGCTCTGTTAATCTGATTGTAAGGCAGTATCCCAGCGTCCGGACAGTGAAGGTGGTGGCTAGTGTGGTGGGTGAGTCTCATCTGGCTGCTTCTGGGACCCCCTGGAGGTGATGGGCCAACTCCCAAAACCCATCTGTCCTCCCCGGGAGCCCCATGGTCAGCTTAGCCAGGGGAAAGCGGAGTTCCAGCTTCCCCAGGCGTGTCCGAGGCCCGCATGCTATGGCTGGTTGCCTCAGGGCAGCTCCTGGGCGGGGCCACCAGGCTCGACAAAATGGAGGGGGGAATCAGCGACCCCTGACTCCATCTGACGAATTCCCAGAGATTCCCACTTCTGGGAGCTGCCTACCTGGGCTCGAACTGGTTTTGCTCTGTTAATCTGATCGTGAGGCAGTATCCCAGCGTCCGGACAGTGAAAGTGGTGGCTAGTGTGGTGGGCGAGTCTCATCCGGCTACTTCCTGGACCCCCCGAGGTGATGAACCCACTCCCAAAACCCATCTGTCCTCCCGGGAGCCCCATGGTCAGCCCATGGTCAGCTTATCCAGGGGAAAGCGGAGTTCCAACTTCCCTAGGCGTGTCCGAGGCCCGCATGCTATCAGCAGTTGACTTTGAGTCTGTGTTTGCTCTGATTATTCAGATGTGTTTCTTGTAGGCAGCAGAATGTTGGATTCATTTTTTTAATCCATTTTGCCACCCTATGTCTCTTAATTGGTGCATTTAGACCGTTGATGTTGAGCGATATTATTGCCACTGGATTTTGTGCCATCTTTCTGTTTAAACTTATTGTGGATTTGGGTTGTCTTATTTTATAATAGACCCTTCAATCCTTTAAAGTTGGTTTTGAGTCTATGAATTTCTTGAGTTGTTGTTTGTTCATTAAGTTGTGTACTTTCCTTCACATCTGAAAGTAAATCTAGCTGGGTAAAGAATTCTTGATGAAGCCTGCAGTTCATTGAGTCTTTTCACAATATCCCACCATTGTTTTCGGGCCTGGAGTGTTTCATCTGAGAAGTCTGCTGTAAATCTCAGAGATGCTCCTTTGTATGTGATTTCCTTCTTTGATCTTGCTGCTTTCAGTATTCTATTTTCATTTTAATAAGGATGTGTCTTGGAGTATTCTTATTGAGGTTTCCTTTAGCTGGTTTCCTACAGGCCTCCTGTATCAGGGAGCATGCTTTCCTCAGTTCAGGGAACTTCTCAGTGATGATGGCTTTGACAGTTTCTTCTTCATCAGGGTTTTTCTTATTGCCCTTCTGGGACCCCAATGATGCGTATGTTGTTCCTTGGCTTCATCCCGATTTTCTCTGGCAGTCTGTTCGTTGATTGTGAGTTTTTTCTCCATCTTCTGGTGTTGTCTACAGAATCTCTGAGCCTCGTCCTTGAGATCACTAATTCTTTCTTCAGTAGCTGTTACTCTGCTTTGGAGGCCTTCCCTTGTGTTTTTCAGTTCACTTACCTCATTTTTAATATCTGTCATTTCTGCATGTACTTTGGTCTGAAATTTATACAGTTCTGCTCTCATGTCCTCTTGTGTTTTATTGATTTTGATTCCATTGTTTCTTTGAGTTCCTTGTAAATCTTTAACAGTTCCTTCCGAAATTCCTTTTCAGAGAGTTTATATAGCTCATCTTTATTGCTTACCTCATCTGTATTAGTGACTTCAATCCTAGAGCTTGAAGGAATTCTGCATTGCTTTACCATAATGACTATCGTAGGTTGAAAATGTGTGTTCTGAGGGACTAGTCAGTAGAGTTAGTAGGTGCCTGAATTACTTTGCTTTTTAGGGATGTATAGCAAAGAATGTAGGGGCAAATGCTAAGTGGTATCTCAGGTAGATAGATATTACTTTGCGCGGGCGGTTTTGAATTTTGGAGTGTCGCTGGGGGGTTCGGAGTCAGGGGGTCAGGGTGGAGTTGGTCCAGTGTAAGATCCTAAAAAGCTGGGTGTGGCTTGGTCCCCTTCTCAAAGTTCCAGCCATTTATGCTGGAAAGGGGTGCCTCGGGGGCTGCCCTCCCAGGGAACGTACCTGGTGGGTCTGTGTGAATTTTTCCATCCATTTTAATACTTAACTGCATTATTTGCCCAAACAATTCTTGACTGACACCTATACAGAGAGTTCTCTTTGTTCTACCTTTTCTATTGATTCCCGATCTGTTCTAATCTGCGTTACATAATCTTTCCTAGTCTAAATGATTGGATTTTATACATATTGTTCATAAATCCCTTTATTTTCTCTTTCTAAAATAAATAAATGTAGTAAACACATGTATGAAGTTTCTTTTTATAGCCAAGTTATAAGGTAAGAACAAACAAGAAAAGAAGCATGTAAGAGTCACAGACCTTTATCACTGTGATGAAGTTAGAAATTTATTTAAAGCCTAAAATATAACAAAAACAATAACATAAAACAAATATTATATGAATATTAAACAAATATAAGAAAAAGTATTATTAGATGGAATAAATAAAATAAAAGAAACAATGATGGAAATGATGCTTTAACTGAGTAGAAGAAAGAAAACAAGATAATAGTGCATGACTCATAGTTTTACCAAAAGTAAAATACTGGAAATAGAAATTACTCTAAATTATACTGTGTGGAATATTTAATTATCTTTTGGTAGACTTCAATGAAAATAAATTACAATGCATGCAATTGTAAGTTTGTAAGTTTATTTCTCCACCTTGTAAAAAGCTCCTGTGCATGAATGAAATAATTGTTAACACATAAGCATATTAACTCCTGATAATTTATTTCTACAACTGTTATTAATACCACTTATATTAATAACAACTTATACTTTTAAAGGGGTGTTATCATCTTACGTGTTCACCTTTTAATTTGATTGTGCTAATCATATAAAATTAGAGAATCAACTCTTAATGTTAACAGGTGTGCTTGTTAGCATGCTTAATGGGTATTTTGATTAGTTCTTATCCAAAGTATGCAAACATTTTTGATTACCTGTATACAGAACAGAATTATAGCAAAATTTAAAGATGAAATCATAAAGATTTTCTAAATTGCAATCTGCAAAATATCCTTTAGTTTAAAGTAATATCTCAAAGGAGATTAGTCTATGTCATATAGAGTTTAAATTAGAAGACTGATTACCTATTTATAAAACCCTTTGGAGAGTTCAGTCAGCAACTGTAGATGAAAGCTTCATATTCAACATTTTTATCTTGTTCCATGACAAAATGTTCACAGTTCTCCATATGTTGATTTGAGCTCAATGATGAACTCAACAGCAATTCCCAAGTCATAGTTAGGTAATCCCATAAATCCTTATCAGTCAAAATTGTACGGTGACCAACCTTTTGTTATTTGAGTTAACACAAAAGATGATGCTACTATCCTTTAAAATATATTCTTACAACTTCACTACTTAATTTAAACTTTTATCTATTTATTTTAATTTAGTCTTTATTATGGTAAGATGGTTTACAAAACTTCACATTCTCATATGTGTGAGGGATACAATGTTAAAGTCATTCCCGCCATCAAAATGTCATATATCCACCACTATCCACTGGACACTTTTCAACAGTCCTCTGTCCCGACCACTATGTAACCTCCAAACTGTAAGAGGGTAAATGCTCATTTTCTTTAAACTATGTCTGTTTCCTTGCTCTGTTTCTTTTTGATACCATATATGAGTCATATTATCTCATATTTATTCTTATGATTTATGTTTATTACATGACCCTAAGGTCTAACTATTTTATTACAAAAGACAATATTTAATTTTATTTATAGTGGAGTAGTATTCCATTGTGTATTTATTAACTCATCTGCCATTGTGTACTTGTTTTCAGAGATTGTCTACTATGAATAATAGCATTGCAACGGATATAGAAGTACATGTGCTTTTTTTCAAAATAGCTTTTTTTGGTGTTTGTGGTAAATATCTAATCCTTAAATTCATATCTACTTTAATTAATAAAATTCAGGCATGTTATTTCTAAGTGACTTCACACTTCAGAATATTTTTAGAAAATACATGACAATAAACAGGTGTCTAGAAAAGCAATAGGTTGCCTATATATAATTCTGAACTAATTGCTATATTGAATAGCACAGCATTATTTATTACAAAACATGAATAAAACTCAGAATCTTTGGTGAAAATTTACTTCTGCTGCTATCTAAACATTATATATCAATTCAAGTAAGGATAGGCAAATGTATTATAAGCACAAAAATGCTTTACACCAAACTTTATCATCAGAGAAACATTTCACATAAAACTACCAATCATTAAACATTAATTTGTGCAAAGAAGTGCAAGAAGTTTTATTTTTTTTGTTGTAACATTATTATAGAAATATGAGATATATATTTAAGCTTAGATTCTTTTTATTTTGCTCTTAATGATTTAAAAACTGGGGCCAGAATATATTAGAGTTGGTAGGGTGCTTACTTTGCATGAAGCTAACTGAGGTTCAAAACCTGGCACCTCAAATAGTACCCTGAAAATTACCAGACATGATTCTCAGTGCAGAGGCAGAAATAAACCCTGATCACTGCTAGATGTGATTCTCCAGACAATATATATATATATATATATTTCAGTAAATATATATATATAAACTGAAATATATATATATATAAATTTACTAAAATATATATATATATATATATAAACTGAAAAAAAACCATAATAATACAATTTGGCTTGATCTTTGAGTTTTTGTTCGCTTTTGAACAAGTATCTCAATTATTTGTCCTGAATCTTTGATTGCTCTCTCTGTAGAAGACCTTTATTGCTTTCTCTCCTTTCATATCTTTCAAAGAAAGTTTTCTGATAAAATTATACTACTTCACTAAACGATAAAAAAGAAGTGAAAACATTTTGGTTGAAAAAGATTCTATGTGAAATAAAACAGATAAAGAAAAATGTGTGCTTTTATGTTCTAGTTATATTGTTGCTTACTTCATAACTTTTGTTTCATAAACTTTCTCACCGTAAAATATTTATACATCTATTTATTCCAGATATCTAAGGACCATCAATCTTTTTGGGACCCATACATATATGTATGACATGACCAGTGAGTTAGCATTCCTTGACTATTATAGCCATGTCCAATTGAATGGCCATGGCTTATGCAACACTAAATATGTCAAAACTATAGTGGGGAATTTTTGAAAATCAGATAACAAGTGTAAAGAGATGTGTGGAAATAAGTCTGGCCATATTCCTAAAATGGCTCCAAATAGGAAGTCATTTCTCAAGCTTCAATAAGTATGTTGGCACACCTTTAAATCAAGTGTTTAATTGTTCCTTTACACAGAAGCTCTGGTGCTTATGCTTCCATATATAAATTTGCATTGTGTTCTTGCCTCTGAAGATAAAATATCAGATAATTAATATGTGCTTACTTATTTCAGCACATATTTCAATTCTGGAAAGGTAATCTGCTAATGTAATTCTGCTAAGAAAGCTCTTAAAATAATACTTTTAAATAGTCAGAAAATAAGCAAATAAATGCCACCTGCTCTTTTGATCACATTTAACAAAGTCTCAAACTACTTGAAATGACTGACTGGAATAGGATGTTTAACTAGGAAATCTTCTACTTCATAACATTATCTGTGCCCTTGAAGTCAGGTTCCTTCATCAAATTCAAATGGTCTGTGGCTCAGTTTGTAAAAAGAAGGAAGAGAGAGAGAGAGAGAGAGAGAGAGAGAGAGAGAGAGAAGATAAAGAACTCTCCATAGAGGAGGCTAGGGGAGAGGAGGGAATCGGGACATTAGTGGTGGGAAATGGGCACTGGTGGAGGGATTGGTGCTGAAAGAATGTATGATTGAAACCAGGACATGAACATCTTTGTAAATGTATATCTCATGGTGGTATAATAAAATTTTTTTAAAAAATGGTCTGTGGCTAATATCTCCTATGTTTTGACTGACCTTTTAATGTGCCTGCAATAGACGTAATCTCTAGATACTAATTTCTTACCCTCAAAAAAATCAACTAATTTCATTTGAGGTGTTGATCAAATTCAAGCTGTTCTCCTTATGATATATGCACAAGGATTTTATGTTCAAAATCACCATTTTCCCAAATCATGGTTTATTTTCCCCTCAAATATTTAGAATTGTAGAAAAGAGAAGGGATATCTATACTAGAAAATATATCCACATTCAATACTTTCTGTCTTTTCATAGTTCTATTGGGAAATGACATTTCAAAATCCATATTTCCTTCCTTCCTTCTTTTCTTCCTTCTTTCCTTCCTTCCTTCCTTCCTGCCTTCCTTCCTTTGATCCTTCTTTCCTTCCTTCCAACCTTCCTTCTTTCCTTCCTTCCTTCCTTCCTTCCTGCCTTCCTAACTGCCTTCCTTTTCTTCCTTCCTTCCTTCCTTCCTTCCTTCCTTCCTTCCTTCCTGCTTTCCTGCCTTCCTTCCTTCCTTCCTTCCTTCCTTCCTTCCTTCCTTCCTTCCTTCCTTCCTTCCTTCCTGCTTTCCTTCCTTCCTGTTTCCTGCCTTCCTGCCTTCCTGCTTTCCTTCCTTCCTGCTTTCCTTCCTTACTTCCTTCCTTCCTTCCTTCCTTCCTGCCTTCCTTCCTGCCTTCCTGCCTTCCTGCCTTCCTTCCTTCCTTCCTGCCTTCCTGCCTTCCTGCCTTCCTTCTTTCCTTTCTTCCTTCCTTCCTTCCTTCCTTCCTTCCTTCCTTGCTTCCTTCCTTCCTTCCCTTCTTCCTTCCTTCCTTCCTTCCTTCCTTCCTGCCTTCCTGCCTTCCTGCCTTCCTTCCTTCCTTCCTTCCTTCCTTCCTTCCTTCCTTCCTTCCTTCCTTCCTTTCTTCCTTCCCTCCCTCCTTCCTTCCTTCCTTCCTTCCTGCCTTCCTGCCTTCCTGCATTCCTGCCTGCCTTTCTCCCTTCCTTCCTTCCTCCTTCCTTCATTCCTTCCTTTCTCCCTTCCTTCCTTCCTCCTTCCTTCCTTCCTTCCTTCCTTCCTTCCGTCCTTCCTTCCTTCCTTCCTTCCTGCCTTCCTGCCTTCGGGCCTTCCTACCTTCCTTCCTTCCTTCGTGCCTGCCTGCCTTCCTTCCTTCCTTCCTTCCTTCCTTCCTTCCTTCCTTCCTTCCTTCCTTCCTTCCTTCCTTCCTTCCTTCCTTCCTTCCTTCCTTCCTTCCTTCCTTCCTTCCCTTTTTTTAATATAAGAAGAATGAAGAAAAGTATCTGTCATAGAAGTGAACATCCTTCTTTCCCTTCATTTTGTTTTTCCTTTTTCCCTACATCTTTCTCTTCCTCTGATCATTTCTTTCTGTCCTTCCTCCTATTGTTTCTATAAACATTATTTGCACGTCATCAAAGATCTTCTTTTGTAGCAGAAAACAGTGTGACTTTATCTATGGCTAAATCTTACAGTATCTTAAGTACATAGTAATTGCTATATCATATCACTATATTATTTTAGATATATAGTAATATTTACTATATCTTAGATATAAAGTAATGGTTAAAACAAAAATGTTTGTCTAGAAATTTTTACAGAAATATTTGTGCTAGATTTTTAAAACTTTAATTTATTTTGCTTTGGAGGCCATATCTGAGTTTCCTAGGGCTTACTCCTGGCTCTGTTCTCAGGAATCACTCCTGGAAGTGTTTGGGAGTACATATATGGTGTTATGGATGGAACCATCTTAGCTACAGGCAACCATAGAACATTAACTGCTTTTTTTTTGTTTCTTTATTTTTTATTTTTTTATTTTATTTTTAGTTCTTTATTTCTTTCCCTTTCTCTCTCTTTCTCTTTTCCTTCCCTTCCAGACTATGGATTACAGAACATACATTAAAGGGTTGTCATGTGTATCTTTTTCGCCTGTATTTAATGCTCAGTTCTAGGTTGGTATTAGTATTTTCTACAATTGTTAGCACACTGTTCCATTTTCTGTCTTACCTAGCCTCTGACTCCCACACGTTTGTGATAATTTCCACCTTTGACAAGACCTCCTGATACATGTTTTACTTGACTTTGGATATTGGTATCATAATATGTGCATATATATTTATGTCATGCAAATAAATGCAGTTATTCTGTATCTGTCTCTCTCCTTCTGGTTAATTTCACTCAACATAATCTTCTCCATGTACATCCATTTATTGGCAAATTTTATAACTTCATTTTTCCTAACAGCTGTATAGTATTTCATTGTGTAGATGTACCAAAGCTTCTTTATCCAGTCATCGATTCTCGGGCACTCTGGTTGTTTCCAGATTCTGGCTATTGTGAATAATGCTGCTATGAACATAAAAGTAGGGATGGTGTTTCCGCTGCATATTTTTGGTTTCCCAGAGTAGAATCCCAGGAGTGGTATGGCTGGGTCAAATGGGAGTTCAATTTCTAGTCTTTGGAGGAATACCCATATTGTTTTCCAGAAAGACTTTACCAGCCGGCATTCCCACCAAAAATGGAAGAGTGTCCCCTTTTCCCCACTTCCATGCAAGCAGTTTTTGTTATTGCTGTTTGGATATGTGCCAGTATCTGTGGTGTAAAATGATATTTTATTGTTTCTTTGATTCGCAGCTCTCTGATGATTAGTGATAATGAGCATTTTTTTTTTTTTTTTTTTTTTTTTTTGGCCATTCAAATTTCTTCCTTGTTGAAGTTTCTGTTCATTTCTTCTCCCCATTTTTTGATGGGGTTGTTTGTTTTCTTCTTGTAAAATTCTACCAGTGCCTGATATATCCTGGATATTGACCCCCTTATCAGATGGATATTGGGTGAATATTCTTTCTCATTCTGTGGATTGTTTTTGTATCTTAGTCACTGTTTCTTTTGAGGTGTAGAAGCTTTTTAGTTTCATATAGTCCCATGTTTATCTTTTCTTTTAGTTGCTTTGTTAGTGATGTTTCACCTTTGAAGATGCCTTTAGCTTCAACGTAGTGGAGGTTTTTTCCTATATTTCCTTCAATGTACTTTATGGATTCAAGTCTGATATTGAGATCTTTAATCTTTTGATCTGATTTTTGTGCAAGATGTTAGACACAGGTCCAAATTCATTTTTTTACATGTCGCTGCCCAGTTTTCCCAACATCACTTGTTGAAGAGGCTTTCCTTACTCCATTTTGGACTCTTTGCACCTTTATCAAAGATTAAATGATCATGTGTTTGAGGTTGGGTGTTAGGAAAGTCAATTCTATTACATAGGTCCACAGGTCTGTTTTTATTCCAATACCACACTGTTTTAATTACTACTGCCTTGTAGTAAAGTTTGAAGTTGGTAAAGGTGATGCTTCCCATCTTCTTTTTCCCGAGTAATGTTTTAGCTATCCGTGAGGGTTTATTGTTCCACACAAATTTCAGGAGTGTTTGGTCAATTTATTTGAAGAATGACATGGGTATCCTTTTAGGGACTGCATTGAATCTGTACAGAGCTCTAGTGAGTATTACCATTTTGACAACGTTGACTCTCCCCATCCATGAGCAGGGAATGTGTTTCCATTTCCTTATGTCCTCTTTTATCTCTTGGAGCAATGTCTTGTAGTTTTCTTTGTACAGGTCCTTTGCACTCTTGGTTAAGTTGATTCCTAGATATTTGATTTTCTGTGGCACAATTGTGAATGGAATCGTTTCCTTAATATCCCTTTCTTCTCTTTCATTATTTGTATATAGGAAAGCCACCACTTTTGGGTGTTGATTTTGTATCCTGCCACTCTACTACATGTGTCAATTGTATCTAGGAGTTTTTTGCTAGATAGTTTAGGGTTCTCTAGGTATAATATCATGTCATCTGCAAATAATGATAGCTTGACTTCTTAATGCCTATCTGGATGCCCTTTATGTCCTTTTCTTCTCTGATTGCTATGGGGTCCATTTCCATTACTATATTGAATAAAAGAGGTGAGAGTGGGCAACTTTGTCTTGTCCCTGATCTTAGGTGGAAGGCTTTCAATTTTTCCCCAGTGAGAATGATGTTCGCTGTGGGCTTTTGCTAGATGGCTGTTAACTATCTTGTGGATACCATCTTCCTTCAATTCCAATTTTCTGGAGGGTTTTAATCATGAACGGGTTTTGGATCTTGTCAAATGCTCTCTCTGTGTCTATTTATTGGATCATATTTTTTTTCTCTTATTGATATGAAGTATTTTTGTTGATTGACTTGCAAATGTTGACCCATCCTTGCATTCCCAGGATGAATCCTACTTGGTCATAATGTATAATCTTCTTGATGACACTTTGGATTATGTTTGCGAGTATTTTCTTGAAGATCTTAGCATCTGTGTTCACCAGGGATACTGGTCTGTAGATTTATTTCTTTGTGTTTTCTCTCCCTGCTTAGGGTATCAGGGTGATATGTGCCTCATAGAAGCTGTTTGGGAATGTTTATTGTTTCTTCATTTCCTGGAAGAGCTTGAAAAGGACTGGCAATAGGTCCTCCTTAAAGGCCTGGTAGAGTTCACTAGTGAATCCGTCTGGACCTGGGCTTTTGTGTATGGGCAGACTTTTAATTACTATTTCAATTTCCTTGATGGTGATAGGCTTTTTCAGGTATGTCAGGTCTTCTTGTTTCATCCGTGGGAGGACATTAACTGCTTTAACCCCTATACTACTTTCAGCCTAAGACCTATTTTTAATTAAAAGTTATTGATCAAATTTTCATAAAATAGTTGTCCAGTTTTAAACAAATTCAAAATTTAACTTTAAAAAATGAAAGATTTATGCAATATGATGGTGATATGTATGATGCTCTTTCAATAACTCAGTAACAGTACTGGAAACCACAGTAAAAGAAAGGAAAATAAGATTGAAGATAAGTGTCTGCCATAGAGGAAAACTTGCAAGGGAGAGGCAAAGGGAGGTAGGAAGCAGGAAAACTGGGCCCATTGGTGGTGGAAAATGTGCACTGATGAAGGGATGAGTACCAGAACATTGTTTGACTGTGACTCAATCATAACTTTGTAACTATGTTTCATGGTGATTAAACAAAATTATTTTTGAAACTCAATTTAAAACCAAATATCTATACCGAGAATATAAAATCATTAATCATAAAGATATATGTACATCTATGTTCACAGCTGTACTTTTTGCCAAAGTTAAGCTGTGGAAAGAACCACAAACAGATATGCAGATGAGTCCTTTTCCACCTGCCTTGCATGTAGACAGTCTGGATTAAATCCCCAGTCCACATAAAAATAAAATAATAAAGCAAAAATATGTCAACTTTATATTAGTAGTATACAACAATATTTATATATAATGTATATTTATTTGTATATTTATTTTATATATAAACAAAATTATATGTAGTTTAAAAGCCTATAAAATACTTTAATAATTGATGATATTATGTTTTCCTTATAATAAAAATCCCCAAAGATTATCAGGGACAAGTCAAATATGCATAATAATAAAATTCAGCAGCATACTGATATTGGGATACTCTCTGATCTTGATAATTAAGGAAACCTGTGTCCAAGAATGTACTGGGCTAATCAAGAAAACTGTGATGAGTACCATCATAGACAAAATGGGATAGATCTGGGCTTTCGTTACTAGGAAAATGTTGAAGGCAATTTAACTTAACATAACTTTTTTTCAGACCCTCCCTCCCAATTATTTTTAAATGATATACTAAATTAAAAATGTCTTGCATATGTATATATATGTATATATATATATATGTGTGTGCATATATATATAGCTTGCATATATATATATATATATATATTTGCAAGCTATTTTACTAGTCTTTCATTTTTATTCTTGAATAATCACTGAGACTGATATATTTGAATCTGCAACTCGGTCAATGTTTTCTGTCAAAGTGAAGCATTGATTTATTTCCAGTTTTCAGCAACTTTTCTATTCTCTATTATTCTTTCAACATCATGAAAAGCAGTTCAATAATCTTTGTGTGAGTTTTTCTCAGTACTCTGAGAAATAGCTCATTGGACCAGGAGACAACTTATTTAGAGCAGTTTTCTGGCCTCTTACTGTCTCCTCACTTATCTCAGACTTCAATTCCCTCTTTCGAAAGTTAGATCTATGCTTTCAACCTGATCTTCATTCACCCTGACAGAGAAGACAGAAGAAAAATAGGAGTTTAGTAATTCTCCTTTCTGTTATCTGACTAACTGCTCAGCTTGAGCTCTGAAGACTTGATTTTCCATTACTTTTTTTTATGTTTGTATAAACAAAATATTGCTTTTAGAAAGTATTTTATCATATGACTAATTCATTTAGAAAAACTATAATAAATGTTACATTATTAGCAAATACAATGCAAGTTTAAGGGTGAATAGATTTGAGAATGGTTGTAGAAGGGTATGACTCTGCTCAGTGAGTCAGTCTACAAAGAGGAGATAGCTGTTGAATTGTGTTTGATAGTTAATTTTTTTCATATTTTCCTTTCTTTATATGTGCCTTCAAATGTTATTATTTGCTCCAATTCCTATATACACTTGGCAATATCTCATAGCAATCTGTCTTGTAAAATGGTTCTGTCAACCTCATTAGGATTTACTATCTCCATACATTTGAGGGGAGTTTTTGTTCATTTATTTATGTGTTTTCTGTACCAGGCAACAGCTTTAGATACTCATACATGCAAGGCACGTGATCTACTACTGAACCACATATCTGGGCACTCAAAGGACTTTTATTTTATTTTTCTTTCTTTTTTTTTTTGTTTGGATTTATCATTCATGACATCTACAATTTAATGTTAGCAATACCCTTATCCTTCTCATGCTTTTTGTCAATTTTCTATAAGCTATAAGCAAAACCCATTCTCTGGAGGAATCTAAAATGTTTGGCCAAGTGTGCTGTGAAAAAAATAAATCACCATTCATCAGACTGGTAGCAGTAAATTCATGTACAACTACTTTTTTTCTTTCTTAAAATTGCTTTAAGACAACACTACAGAATGGGTGATTAAAAATATTTATTGTTTAACAGTTCTGAAGCTTAGTGTTGTACAGTCAAAATATTTGAATTGTTCACACTTTCACCTAATCACTGAATTTTTCTTTGTTAATGTAAATCAACAGAAATATCTTGTTTTAATGCTTTCTCTGTCTTTTTAAAAAACTAAACATAATTTTGTTGAATTGATTAGATTCATTGTATAACCGAGGTAAAATATGCTTTTTTCTAATTTTTTATAAAACTTCAATAAATTTATGAAAAATCACATTCATATGATTTAAACAATTTTTGTTACATGTCAATGAGATAGCCCCAAAAATACTTAAACAATTATTAGAATGCCACATCTTTTATAGTTCTTAAAATGTCAGATAAAAATGCATGATAAAATTAATTAACATGTTATAAAACTGACAAAGGGTTATAGAAAGTAAAAGATTTAAAACAGCTTTGGTTTGAAACTGAAATCCCTAGGTGATCTCATTTGAGCATAACATTGCCACAAGGCACAGACCCCAGCATTGTTAGAAACCACTCAAGTCATCTGCCATTTTGTCAGATGGAGGAGCTTCCCCACCTCGTAGATGAAGCTCATCACTGCCTTGACAATGTTAGGTTCCACATCATTAGTTTCCATTTTATTCTATAGCAACAAAATAAGAGAAAATTAATTATAGTAGATGCTGGAAACCAAATAGTGGAATTAAAATCCCAGCATTCTCATTTAATGGCCAAGAAACAAATTACACAATTACAGCAGAACAGCTTTGGAACCTCCTGTGCTGGTTTCTGCATTTTGCACAAGCTTATACTCTGATATAAACAACTTTATTTTAAAAAATGAATCCTGGAGCATTACTATGTAGAGTTCCATCAGCTCTTTCTTTTGATACGTAAATTCTTAGAAAGAAAACACTTCTGCATTTCTGGGGAAAGCTACTTACCACCCTCTGTTTCCTTAGTGATATAGTAACCTTTTTTATTTCAAAATCATCTCTTAGATGGACTCAAGCTGGTAAAACAGACTAGCAAACAATGGCACTATTAAATGATTATACCTTCAATTCCAATTCTACTCTAAGTCTGATTAAAACAAGGAGGTTTACAACATATTCCTTTTTTAATGAACCACATCCAAATTACTGCCTAAAACTAAGGTCAAATCAGAAATATTTTGAAAACAAAAGTCTGGGTTTATAAGAAGTTCAAGGACTGTTTCATCAGATATAAGTCTTAATTCTTGTATCATAACTACAGAACAGCAAAAGGACAACTCTGGAGAGAGTACTTTGTATAAATTACTTGTTGTTTCCATTTCATACCCTTCATTCCCTAATAACACTCTACATTAAGAAACTGCTTTACAAGCTTTATTAGCAATTTGAACACAAGGGGTATGCTAAATGGCAAATTATATACTCAAAATTACTTTCATGCCTGCTATATTATTTTCTGGTTTTGTCTTTAATAGAAAATATAACACCACTTTCCAAATGACTGAAATCAACAATATTTTATGCACTTATTATCTATTGTAAATTTATATAGTTTATTACACAGACCATAGATAGGGAGATGTGACTTTCATAAGTTATAAGGTCAAGTACTACATAATAGTCTTGAAAAAATACATTCAATATCTATACAGTCTCTTGTTTTGTCAGTCCTTATATTCTTATGTTTCCGTATTTCTGTTATATAACTTAACTTCCGGATGTATGTCTATTTATATGTGATTTATGTAGTCTCATTATATTACAACATAATGAATATCAGTATACTTGTTCTATTATTTTTCAAAAATATGTTATCATAAAAATTCAAAAGTCAATGGCTGAAGAGATTGTAAGGCAGGTAAAGTTTTTGCTTTTGTATGCATAGTCAACCTAGGTTTAATCCCCAATATCACTTATTTGTCCCTCAACCACTTCCAGGAGTGATAGAGATTAGCAGTCAGGATTAAACCCTTCACACAACAGGGTGTTGCCTAACACAAGAAAAAAATCAATTTTCAATTATTTCCTTCTGTTTTACCTTTATATAATAAAAATGTATACTGATTATCTTTGTGGAAACATAAGAAATTTTTAATAAATTTCTCGATTATTTTATTTAATTGATAATTCTAAAACTCTAAAATGTATGTATGTTTAAATTTAATCCAAAAACATATGGCATGAAAACTCAAAAGTCTGTGTTCAACGTCTACCACTCCCATGTTAGCTGCAAAGATAATAATATACTGATGTCATAGTTTGGAAAAAGTCAGACATCCTTAATCTCTTACTAAAAAATAGACATCAAATAGTTTGATAGAAATATATTTGATGTAGTTTGAAAGTTAGAATAAAATATGCAAACTATTATCTTGCAGATACCATTTTCATAATAAAATAGCATTAAAATAATTGAACTTCACTGTTACTACAAAAATAAGTTAATCATCACCCTCATTCAAATCTAAGATGAGTAATATGTCAGTTGTAAATAATAGTCATTTCATATATGATATTTTTACTAAACCATTATGTCATTGGTAACTTATCTCATAGATCTCCATTTTTATGAACTCTTAAAATTCAGTTTAGCTCTTTTCAAAAAAACACAATTAATATTTTATCTATTGCTAAGAAAAAAACTTTTCAGTGATTCAAATTCCTTTTGACCAATTCTATTGATTATCTTTTACTTACTCTCTATTTATTTTTTTTTCCCTTTTTTGGGTCACACCCAGTGAAGCTCAGAGGTTCCTCCTGGCTTTACACTCAGGAATTACTCATGGCAGTGCTCAAGGGGACCATATGGGATGCTGGGGATCGAACTTCGGGTCAGCTGCATGCAAGGCAAATGCCCTACCCACAGTGCTATCGCTCCGGCGGCCCCACTCACTCTATTTATAAACAAGAAAATACTTAGGCAGAATAAATAATTAGAGAAGGAAGGAGATTTACTTATCAACTACACATTTTAGTAACTTTACAACTTAGCAGTAGATTCATTTTGACTCCTGATAAAACATGTAATCTCTAGCTATAGAGTTCTCTTCATAATAATAAACAAATACCATAAGAATGAGGTTTAATAAGAATGTATTTTTTTAATTATTATTTTTTATTTTTTATTATACCACCGTGAGACATACAATTACAAAGGTGTTCACAATTGGTTCTTCGTAATACAGTATTCCAGCACCCATCCCTCCACCAGTGCCGCATTTCCACCAACAATGTGCCACCCACCCCCTCCCACCCAGCCCCAGGCTGCTTCAACAGCAGGTAGCCCTGTTTCCTCTCTTTCTTTCTTTGTCTCTCTCTATCTCTGCCTCTCTCTCCCTCTTGTTTTACACATTGTGGCTAGCCCTGCAGATATTTAGAGTTTAAAACTTAAGTCTCTTTGATATTCAATGGTGAGTTTTAATCTGCCATTACCATTTCACACATTTAGTAAAACACTGGTATATATTTATATGTATTGATGAATGCAGTCATTCTATATCTGTCCTTTTCCTTCTTCTGACTAATTTCACTCAGCATGAAAGTCTCCATGTCCATCCATTTGTAGGTAAATTTCATAATTTCATCTTTTCTGACAGCTGCATAGTATTACATAGTGTAGATGCACCACAGTTTCTTTAGCCAGTCCTCTGTTCTCGGGCATTTAGGTTGTTTCCAGATTCTAGCTATTGTGAATAGCTCAGAGATGAATAAAGAAGTACAAGTAGTGTTTCTCCTGTGTTTTTTGGTCTCTCGGGTTTGTTCCCAGGAGTGCAATTGCTGGATAAAATGGGAGCTCAATATCTAGTTTTCGGAGGAATGCCCATATTGTTTTCCAAAAGGGCTGGACCAGTAGGCACTCCCACCAACAGTGGATGAGAGTCCCTTTTTCCCCACATCCACACCAGCACCAGTTGTTCTTGCTGTTTTGGATGTGTGCCAGTCTCTGTGGTGTGAAATGGTACCTGATTGTTGTTTTGATTTGCATCTCCCTGATGCTTAAAGATGAAGAGCACTTTTTGCATATGCCTTTTAGCCATTCGAATTTCTTCTTTTTGGAAGCTTCTGTTCTTCTTCTCCCCATTTTTTTGATGGGGTTGGCTGTTTTTTTCTTGTGAATTGCTACCAGTGCCTGATATATCCTGGATATTAACCCCTTGTCAGATGGGTATAGGATGAATATCCTTTCCCACTCTGTGGATTGTCTTTGTATCTTGGTCACCATTTCTTTTGAGGTGCAGAAGCTTTTCAATTTTATATAATCCCATTTGTTTATCTTTGCTTCCATTTTCTTGGTCAGTGGTGTGTCGTCTTTAAAGATACTTTTCGTTTCGATGTCAGAGAGCATTTCTCCTATGTTTTCTTCCATGTACCTTATAGATTCATGTCTGATGTTGAGATCTATAATCCATTTTGATCTGACTTTTGTGCATGGCGTTAAAAGGAGGCCTAAGTTCATTTTTTTTACAGGTAGCTGCCCAGTTTTCCCAGCACCATTTGTTGAAGAGGCTTTCTTTGCTCCACTCAATATTTTTTGCTCCTTTATCGAAGATTAAGTGGTTGTATATTTGAGAGTGTGTTTCAGGATATTCAGTTCTATTCTATAGGTCTACGGGTCTGTCTCTATACCAATACCACACTGTCTTAATTACAACTGCTCTGTAGTAGAGCTTGAGGTTGGGGAAAGTGATACCTCCCATCTTCTTTTTCCCAAGAATTACTTTCTTGGGAAAAAGCTATTCGTGGGGGTTTATTATTACATACAAATTTCAGGAGTGTTTGTTCAATTTCTTTGAAGAACATCATTATAGGGACCGCATTGAATCTGTATAAAGCTCTAGGGATTATTACCATTTTGATAATCTTAATCCTTCCAATCCATGAGCAAGGAATGTGTCTCCATTTCTTCAGGTCTTCTTTTATTTCCTGAAGTAATGTTTTGTAGTTTTCTTAGTAGAGATCCTTTACATTCTTTGTCAAACTGATTCCTAGGTATTTGATTTTCTGCGGCACAATTGTGAATGGGATAGTTTCTTTAATGTCCCTTTCTTCTCTTTTGCTGTTTGCATATAGGAAGGCCTTTGACATTTGGGTATTGATTTTGTACCCTGCCACTTTACTATATGAATGTATTACTTCTAGGAGACTCTTGGTAGAGAGTTTCGGGTTTTCCAGGTATAATATCATGTCATCTGCAAATAGTGACAACTTGGCTTCTTCCCTTCCTATCCGGATGCCCTTAATGTCTTTTTCTTCCCTGATTGCTATGGCAAGTACTTCCAATACTATATAGTGGTGAGAGTGGGCAGCCTTGTCTTGTCCCTGATCTTAAGGGGAAGGCTTTCAGTTTTTCCCCCATTGAGAATGATGCTCGCTGTGGGCTTGTAGTAGATGGCCTGGATTATCTTGAAGAAGGTTCCTTCTATCCCCATTTTATGGAGAGCTTTTATCATGAACGGGTGTTGATCTTGTCAAATGCCTTCTATGTATCTATTGATATGATCATATGGTTTTTTATTTTTCTTTTTGTTGATATGATGTATTATGTTGATTGACTTGCGGATGTTGAACCATCCTTGCATTCCTGGGATGAATCCCACTTGTTCATGGTGTACAATCTTTTTGATGACTCTTTGGATTCTATTTGCTAGTATTTTGTTGAAGATCTTAGCATCTGTATTCATCAGGGAGATTGGTCTGTAGTTTTCCTTTTTTGTGACATCTCTGTCTGCTTTGGGTATCAGGGTGATATGTGCCTCGTAAAAGCTATTTGGGAGTGTTTCTGTTTCTTCAATTTGTCAGAAGAGCTTAAAAAGAATTGGGAGTAGGTCCTCTTTAAAGGTTTTGTTGAATTCACTGGTGAATCCGTCTGGACCTGGGCTTTTGTGTTTGGGGGAAACTTTTGATTACTGATTCCATCTCCTTGATGGAGATAGGTTTGTTGAGGTATTCCAAATCTTCCTGTTGCAGACATGGGAGGCATAGGAATTCAGGAATTTGTCCATTTCTTCTAGGTTCTCTTGTTTTGTGGCATACAGGCTCTCATAGTAATCTCAGATGATCTTTTTAATTTCTTTAGTTTCTGTTGTGATGTCCCCATTTTCATTTCTGATTCTATTTATTTGGGTTCTCTCTTTTCCTTTTCTTACAAGTCTTGCAAGTGGTTTGTCAATCTTGTTTATTTTTTCAAAGAACCAGCTTTTGGTTTCGTTGATCTTCTGGATTATTTTTTGACATTCTATCTCATTGATTTCTGCTCTAAGTTTTATTATTTCTTTCTTTCTTCTTGGGTTGGGCTCCTTTTGTTGATCACTCTCTATGATCTTAAGTTGTGAGGTCAGACTGTATGTGATGGCCTTTTCTTTTTTTCTGATGAATGTTTGAAGAGCTATGAACTTGCCTCTTAACACTGCTTTTGCTGTATCCCACAAGTCTGGTAATTCCTGTCTTCAGTCTCATTTGTTTCCAGGAATCTTTGGATTTTCTCTTTGATTTCTTTTATGACTTGCTGGCTGTTCAGCAATGAGCTGTTTAGATCCCAGGTACTTGGTATTGGTCTCCATTTTTGTGTACAATTAACTTCTATTTTCAGTGCATCATGGTCTGAAAAAATAGTTGTCACAATTTCTATCTTCTTGATTTTATGGAGGTATGATTTATGGCTCAGCATATGATCTATTTTGGAATATGTTCCATGTGCACTGGAGAAGAAAGTGTATTCAGCTTTTTTGGGGATGAAATGCCCTGTATATGTCTACCAGCCCTCTTTCTTCCATCTCTTCTTTTAGGGCCAGTATTTTCTTGGTAAGTTTCAATCTTGTTTATCTATCCAGGGTTGATAGAGCAGTGTTGACGTCTCCAACTACAATTGTGTTGCTGTCAATGTCTTCTTTGAAGTCTATTAGTAGTTGTTTTAGGTATTTTGCTGGCCCCTCGTTGGGTGCATATATGTTTAATAGTGTGATTTCTTGCTGATATATGCGTCCCTTGACTATTAAGAAGTGACCTCATTGTCCCTTCTGACCTTCTTTAGCCTGAAGACTATGTTGTCGGATACCAGTATGGCTACCCCAGTTTTTTTTGATGGGTTTTTTGAGTGAAGGATTGTTTTCCAGCTTTTTATGTTGAGCCTGACTTTGCTCCGACTGTTCAGGTGTATTTCTTGAAGGCAGCAGAATGTTTGATTCAATTTTTTTCATCCATTTTGCCACTCTGTGTCTCTTAACTGGTGCATTTAGACCATTGACATTGAGAGAGATTATTGTCATGGGATTTTGTGCCATCTTTCTGTATAGGTTGGTTGTTCTTTTGGGTTATGTCTCGTCTTATAGTAGATCTTTCAGTCATTTTAAAGTTGGTTTTGATTTTACAAAGTTCCTAAGCTGTTGTTTATCCAAGAAGCTGTATATCTATCCTTCAAATCTGAGTGAGAGTTTAGCCGGATAAAGAATTTTTTGCTGAAGGTTGCCCCTCTCACCTCTTTTATTCAATATAGTACTGGAAGTACTATATTGAATGCATTTCTCGAGAATTGTCTCTGTGACAGAGCCTTAAGAATTTTAGTAAGTACCATGTGGGGCCTGGAGTCTAAGCTTTCATTGCTT
>JAJIBD010021753.1:0-25000 GCA_021461705.1 Cryptotis parvus
TTTGCAAATGAATAGTCCCTAATTAAGGGACATTCACTAGAAACAGATTGCACACATTGAGGTATAGCCTGCTACTCTCCCAGTGAAATATCAAAGTTTTAGGAAAGTTTTGTTCAAAAACCAGTTTTTTGATATAAAGAATAACAAGTGATATCCTTTAGTAGTAATGGTAAGAAAGATATATATATATATATATAATAAGAGATTCAGTTTTGTAAGTTCTTTTTTTTTTTTATTTACCACCGTGAAACATACGCTGGTACAAAGGTGTTCATAATTAGTTCTTAGTAATACAGTATTCCAGCACCCATCCCTCCACCAGTGCCCCATTTCCACCACCATGTACCCCACCCCCTCCCTCCACACCCCAGGCTGCCTCAATAGCAGGTACCCCCATTTTTCTCTCTTTCTCTCTCTTCTCTCTCTCTGCATCTCTCTCCCTCTTCTTTTACACATTGTGGCTAGCCCTGCAGATATTTAGAGTTTATCACTTAAGTCTCTTTGTGTATATTCAATGGTGAGTTTTAATCTGCCATTACCATTTCCCACATTTAGTAAAACACTGGTATCTATTTATATCCTATTAATGAATGCAGCCATTCTATATCTGTCCTTTTCCTTCTGTCTAATTTCACTCAGCATGATAGTCTCCATGTCCATCCATTTGCAGGTAAATTTCATAATTTCATCTTTTCTGACAGCCACATAGTATTCCATAGTGTAGATGAACCACAGTTTCTTTAGCCAGTCCTCTGTTCTCGGGCATTTAGGTTGTTTCCAGATTCTAGCTATAGTGAATAGCGCAGAGATGAATAAAGAAGTACAGATAGTGTTTCTGCTATGTGTTTTTCGGTCTCTCGGGTATATTCCCAGGAGTGCTATTGCTGGATCAAATGGGAGCTCAATATCTAGCTTTCAGAGGAATGCCCATATTGTTTTCCAAAAGGGCTGGACCAGTCAGCACTCCCACCAGCAGTGGATGAGAGTCCCTTTTTCCCCACATCCACGCCAGCACCGGTTGTTCTTGCTGTTTTTTGGATGTGTGCCAGTCTCTGTGGTGTGAGATGGTACCTCATTGTTGTTTTGATTTGCATCTCCCTGATGATTAAAGATGAAGAGCACTTTTTCATATGCCTTTTGGCCATTCGAATTTCTTCTTTTTTGGAAGCTTCTGTTCATTTCTTCTCCCCATTTTTTGATGGGGTTGGCTTTTTTTTCTTCTTGTGGAGTGCTACCAGTGCCTGATATATCCTGGATATTAACCCTTGTCAGATGGGCATTGGGTGAATATCCTTTCCCCCTCTGTGGATTGTCTTTGTATCTTGGTCACCGTTTCTTTTGAGGTGCAGAAGCTTTTCAATTTTATATAATCCCATTTGTTTATCTTTGCTTCCATTTGCTTGGTCAGTGGTGTGTCGTCTTTAAAGATACTTTTGTTTGATGTAGAGCGTTTTCTCCTATGTTTTCTTCGATGTACCTTATAGATTCATGTCTGATGTTGAGATCTAGAATCCATTTTGATCTGACTTTTGTGCATGGCGTTAGAAGGAGGTCTAAGTTCATTTTTTACATGTAGCTGCCCATTTTCCCAGCACCATTTGTTGAAGAGGCTTTCTTTGCTCCACTTAATATTTTTTTGCTCCTATATCGAAGATTAAGTGGTTGTATATTTGAGAGTGTGTTTCAGGATATTCAGTTCTATTCCATAGGTCTACAGGTCTGTCTCTATACCAATACCACACTGTCTTAATTACAACTGCTCTGTAGTAGAGCTTGAGGTTGGGGGAAAGTGATACCTCCCATCTTCTTTTTCCCTAGAATTGCTTTAGCTATTCGTGGGAGTTTTATTATTCCATACGAATTTCAGAGTGTTTGTTCAATTTCTTTTGAGAGAACATCATGGGTATCTTTATAGGGACCACATTGAATCTGTATAAAGCTCTAGGAGTATTACCATTTTGATAATGTTAATCCTTCCAATCCATGAGCAGGGAATATGTCTCCATTTCCTCAGATCTTCTTTTATTTCCTGGAAGTAACAGTTTTGTAGTTTTCTTTTGGCAGAGATCCTTTACATTTTGTCAAAGCTTCCTAGGTATTTGATTTTCTGGGGCACAATTGTGAATGGGATAGTTTCTTTAATATCACCTTTCTCTTTTCACTGTTTGCATATGGGAAGGCCATTGACTTTTGGATATTGATTTTTGTACCCTGCTACTCTACTATAGGAATGTATTATTTCTAAGGAGCCTCTTGGTAGAGAGTTTTTGGGCTTTCCAGGTATAGTATCATGTCATCTGCAAATAGTGATAACTTATTCTTTTCCTTACCTATCTGGATGCTCCCATAATGTCTTTTTCTTCCCTGATTGCTATGGCAAGTACTTCGAGTACTATGTTGAATAGAAGTGGTGAGAGTGGGCAGCCTTGTCTTGTCCTGATCTTAAGGGAAGGCTTTCCAGTTTTTCCCCATTGAGAATGATGCTCGCTGTGGGCTTGTAGTAGATGGCCTGGATTATCTTGAGGAAGGTTCCTTCAATCCCCATTTTACGGAGAGCTTTCATCATGAGCGGGTGTTGAATCTTGTCAAATGCCCTTCTCTGCATCTATTGATATGATCATATGGTTTTTATTTTTCTTTTGTTGATATGATGTATTATGTTGATTGACTTGCGGATGTTGAACCATCCTTGCATTCCCGGGATGAATCCCACTTGGTCATGGTGTATAATCTTTTTGATGACTCTTTGGATTCTATTTGCTAGTATTTTGTTGAAGATCTTAGCATCTGTATTCATCAGGGAGATTGGTCTGTAGTTTTCCCTTTTTTGTGACATCTCTGTCTGCTTTGGGTATCAGGGGTGATATGTGCCTCGTACGAGCTATTTGGGGTGTTTCTGTTTCTTCAATTTGCCTGGGAAGAGCTTAAAAAGAATTAGGAGTAGGTCCACTTTAAAGGTTTTGTAGGAATTCACTGGTAGATCCATCTGGACCTAGGCTTTTGTGTTTTGGGGACTTTTGATTACCGATTCCTTTTCTCGATGGAGATAGGTTTGTTGAGAGTATTCCAAATCTTCTTGTTGCAGACTTAGGAAGCTATAGGAATTCAGAAATTTGTCCATTTCTTCTAGGTTCTCTTGTTTAAGTGGCATACAGGCTCTCATAGTAATCTCTGATGATCTTTTTGAATTTCTGTAGTTTCTGTTGTGATGTCCCCGATTTTCATTTCTGATTCTATTTATTTAGGTTCTCTCCTTTCCTTTTCTTACAAGTCTTGCAAGTGGTTTGTCAATCTTGTTTATTTTTCAAGAACCAGCTTTTGGTTTCGTTGATCTTCTGGATTATTTTTTGACATTCCATCTCATTGATTTCTGCTCTAAGTTTTATTATTTCTTTCTTTCTGCTTAGGTTGGGCTCCTTTTAATTTGATCACTCTCTAAGATCTTAAGTTGTGAAGTCAGACTGTTTGTGATGGCCTTTTCTTCTTTTCTGGTGAATGCTTGAAGAGCTATGAACTTGCCTCTTAACACTGCTTTCTACGTATCCCAAGAGTTCTGGTAATTCAATGTCTTCAGTCTCATTTGTTTCCAGGGAATCTTTGGATTTCCTCTATGATTTCTTTTATGACTTGCTGGTTTTTCAACAATGAGCTGTTTAGTTTTCCCAGGTACTTGGTATTGGTCTCCGTTTTTGTGTACAATTAACTCTATTTTCAGCGCATCATGGTCTGAAAAATAGTTGGCACAATTTCTATCTTCTTGATTTTATGGAGGTATGATTTGTGCATCGAAGGTATTGATCTGGCCACTTTGAGATAGCCCCCATGTGTACTTGAAGGAAGAAAGTGTATTCAGCTTCTTTAGGGATGAAGCCCTTTTGTTCCCCCTCTTTCTTTTCCATCTCTTCTTTTAGGGTCAGTATTTCCTTAGTAGAGTTTCCAATCTTTGTTGATCTATCCAGGGTTGGTAGCAGGGCAGTGTTGAGGCACCACAACTATAATTGTGTTGCTGTCAATGTCTACTTTTGAAGTCTAATAGTAGTTGTTTTTTGGGTATTTTGCTGGCCCCTCGATTGGGTGCATATTTAATAGCATGGTTCCTTTTGACCCTGATGCATCCCTTCACTCCCAATAAGAAGTGAACTACTTTGTCCCTTCTGACCTTATACATCCCTGAAATCTAGATTGTGCAGATTGCACCAGTATGGCTACCCCAGCCACTTTGGATGGGTTGAGTGAAGGACTGTTTTCCAGCCTTTTATTTTGAGCCTGGTCTTTGCTCTGATTTTTCAGGTGTGTTTCTTGGGGAGGCAGCAGAATGTCGAATTCAATTTTTTGATCCATTTTGCCACTCTGTGCTCTCTTAACTGGTGCGCTTAGACCATTGACATTGAGAGAGATTAGTGTCATGGCATTTTGTACCATCTTTCTCTATAGGTTGGTTGTTCTTTTTGGAGTTATGTCTCATCTTACAGTAGATCTTCCAGTCCTTCTTTTAAGGTTGGTTTTGATTTTACAAAGTTCCTTTAGCTGTTGTTTATCCAAGAAGTTGTATATATATCCTTCAATTCTCAGGTGAGAGTTTAGCTGGATAAGGAGTCTTGCAAGGGAGCATTCATTTCATTAAGTTTTTTACTATATCCACCACTGCCACCGGGCTTGGAGGGTGTCTTCTGAGAAGTCCACTGAAAGTTGAATGGATGCTCCTTTGTATACGATTTCCTTCTTTGATCTTGCTGCCCTGAAGAATTATGCTCTGTCTATGGCATCCATTACTTCTGAGTAAGATGTGTCTTGGGGTCTTTCTATTGTGGTCTCTTCTTGCTGAGTACGTTACCGGGCTTCCTTGGATCTGGATGCCTTCGGCCTTTGCCTTGAGAACTTTTCGAGCGAGTATGTTTTTAACTGTTTTAATTTCGTTGGTGTGACTTTCCCGTCCCTCTGGGACTCCGATGATTCTTATGTTGTTCCTCCTGGCTTCAGCCCATTGCTCTCTGTTCCATTGCTAATCCATTTTCCCTCTTTTTCCATCTTATGTAGTTCTCTGAGTGCTTTCTGCATTCCATCTTTAGATCTCAATAATTCTCTCTTCCGCTCCTGTCATCCTACTATTGGAGAGCCTCTATTGTGTTTCTAATTTCATCTACTGAGGTTTTAAGCGATGATATTTTATTTGCATGGTTCTCATTTCTGCTCTCATTTCCTTCCAGCGGTTTATTGTTTGCCCTTTCAACTGCTTAAGTTTATGTTCTCCCTGTATTTTTTGGATATTTCCACATTTTCATTGCACCCTTAAACATCCTACCAATTTCTTCTCTAAATTAATTGTCAGAGAGATCATACGCATCTGAATTCTTTTTTGGAGTGTCTTCAGGTGATTCCTTCCATCTGTTCTTGAACTGGAGATCTGCATTGTTTTCCCATGGTGTTGTGGTGTTCCAGGGATGGATTCCTCTAGTGTACTGTTTATTTATTTATTTATTTTTTGCTTTTTGGTCACACCCAGCAGTGCTCCAGGGTTTCTCCCTGGCTCTGTACCCAGGAATTAGTCCTGGCGGTGCCCGGAGGACCATATGGGATGCCAAGGATTGAACCAGACCGGTTATGGAGCCGAGCCAGTACAAGACAATCACCCCTAACCGCTTCATGCGCCAACGCTCCAGCCCCTGTTTCTTTTTTTCTTGATGGTATTAACTTCCCTTGGTGTTGAATTTCCTAGTTTTTGTATTAATAAGTGGCCGTGGGAGCGGCCACCTGCCTAGCTACAGCACCTCAGGGATTATACCTGAGGCGGGGTCAGGCTGTGTGAGAGATCAAAATGTCCATTTACTTCCCTGCTGCCAGAATTCTGGGAGTTGTAGTTCCACCTTCTGCCCAAGGCCTGGGGCTCTAACAGGACCACAGGCTCCACCAAATAACCCATACCCCAGGAAAATCCGGAGACAGGCGGTGTGAGAGTTCAAAATATCCGTTTACTTTGGCTTCCGCTTGTACTTCTGGGGGTTGTAGTTCCACCTTCTGCCAGACCTGGGCCTCACCACCCCAGGCACCTGCCAGGGCCAGCACCACACCCCCAGAGGAGAAATCAGTTTGTAAGTTACCCGAGCATCACTGCGTGTGACTCAAAAAGCAAAAAAAAAAATGTAAGTTCATATTAAAGTGTTAAACAGAAAATATAACTATTATGTTACATTTCTAGTTGTATATCTGGCCCGGAGTGTTGGTCGATATTTGTATATGGAAAGCACTTGAGGAATACACAAATAAATGGAGTTATTATAAAGCATTTTTATTGAGAAGGAAAATCACACATTAATACATTTGTTCTCACCGTTAAAAAAGCATACCGCAAGAACATTCCTCCAAAAACGTGTATTAGCTCCCATTTGAGAGAGCACAGAAATACCACCCTAGGAACATACTCTGAAGATGCAAAAACACACAGAGAAACACTACTGCACTTCTGTATTCACAGTACTATTCACAATAGCCAGAATCTGGAAACAACATGAGTGTCCGAGGAACAGAAGACTGGCTAAAGAAACAAGGTACATCTACACAATGGGAAAACTACACAGCTGTCAGAAAAAAAACAGTCATGAAATTTATCTGCAAATGGATGGAACATGGATATTATCATGCTGAGTGATATTAGACACCGAAGGAAAAGGACAGAAATAGAATGACTACCATTCATTTTAATGGGATACACACATATACACACACACACACACACACACCGGTGTTCACCTAATTGTAGAAAATGTTAATGCCAGACTAGAACTGAGCATTGAATAAACACAAAGGGATTGCATGGCTGTAGAAGCCAAATATGTAAGAAAAGATAGATAGATAGACAAACGGACGCAGACAGATAGACAGATAGACGAAACGACCGACCGGGAGCAGACAGATAGACAGACAGACAAGACAGACAGACCAGACAGACAGACAGATCGATAGAGAGTAGATAGATAGATAGATAGATAGATAGATGAGCTTAGATGGAATGGGAGAGTGATAGAGAGAGCGGATAGAGATAGAGATTGAGAGATAGAGATAGATGGAGACCAGAGTGATAAGGGGTAGAGATATAGAGATAGATAAAGAGAGATAGGAAATATAGGAGAGAGATAGAGATACAGAGACAGAGAGGCTAAGAGAGAGAGGAGAGACAGAGAGACTGAATGACAGAGAGACAGTGAGACATTGGAGAAAGAGAAAAGGAGTGCCTGTTAGAGGCAGACTAGGAGGTGGAGGGATTTGTGACATTGATGGTGGGGGAATAGATTTACTTGAGTGGGAGAGAGGGTGCTAGGATACTGTATGACTGAGAGCAATCATGAACATCTTTATAATTGTATATCTAACGGTTGTATAATTATATGAAAAGTAAACTAATCAAGAAAACATATTGAGAAGGCCAGAGTGATAGTACAGTGGAAAGGTTGCCTGCTTTCCTTTAAATTATCAATCTGGGTTTAAACCTGTCACCCCATATGGTCTGTACAATTTTGGAGTAGCCCTGAAGGAGAGCCAAGAGTAAGCCTCAAGCACCAGGTAGAGTTTTCACAAAAAATACATGTTTAGTTATTTGGAGATATAGGATAATTTCGAATTAAGATTGCAAAAACATAATATTCTTGTATACCTAAATTTCCACTAAGCTTAGGTATGTAACACTTATTTAGGATCATATGGGCAGGGTCTTAAGAGCATAACAAATAGCATGTCATTATGGTGGCATGATCATATTTAGAGATATCAAAATTAGGACCGAGAATCAGTGTTCGATCATTATTATGCTCCTTAAAGTGGTGTGGGATGATTAAGTAAAGGTTACTTTAATATATGAATCCAGAAGTCACCAAGACAAACATTTCCACTTGTGATGTCAGAGAACTGGGTGACACAAAGATCTATTTTCCCCCTCTGATGTTGAGATTTTCATGAATTAAAGGGAGGCGCCTGGCTCCCGATCCACTCTCACAGTTCCACTCAGATCCCACTTAAAGATTGTTATGAGAAAAGCAGTAAGCAGCACAGAGCTTCTGTTCCTCCTGATGCCTTTAGGAAAGATGGAGAAGATTATTACAAAGAGATCCTACTGTTATTAGAAAAAACCTACAGCTCACATTCTGCCTGAAGGCTCCTATAAACCTGTAAAATATTTCAAACAATTATTTGGCATTAAATTGTTCTTTTGTTTAGTCTTTTCAAAGCTCTCTCTGTTCTTACACCCTACAGGTACATGCTTTCTGGGACTTCCAGGTCATGCAGGTCAAAAATGACCACATTCACCGATCATATAAAGGTGATTATTTCCAATTACTTACCCATTAGTTAAATTAGTTTCTTTGTGGTTTAATACATTTTTGGAGCTTATGTGAGATAAAGAGAGTACAGGGGTTCAAATTAGCTGGTAAGGACTATCACCAGTAGGATGGGAGTGATTTTATAATAAGTATAACACAATGGCAATACACACATATCATATGTGTATACACCCAATATGATGCTTAATATTACATACACACATACTCTATTACAATAACACACATAACACACCATACACATAGCTAAATATGTTTATCTGCCACTTCTAAAGCAGGTATAATGCTCAAATAAATGCTAACTCACTGAGAACATACTTGAAAAATGGAACAAATGGTTCCTTAGTCTTTACATTTAAAGATTAAAGAACATAGCACCATAATAGCATACAAGCTTTAGTTGTAACGGGTATATATCAAGATTTTTATATAATACATTGAAGTTCACAACTAAAAATCTAGTTCTATGCTTCCCTAAACAAATGACCCTTTACCTGATGTATATATCTCCATCTCTTACTTTTTTGGCAACCAATAATAAGCCATAGACGCACATAAAAAATGACACAAAAAGGGCTGGGCGATTGTACAGTGGTTAGGGCATTTGTCTTGCATGTAATCAGCCAGGTTTGTCCTAGCATTCTATGTCCCCAAAGCATTGCCAGAAGTACTCTCTTAGTACAGAGCCATGAAGTACCTAGCATAGGAAGGGGTGTGACCTAAAAAAGCAATAAATAAACAGATAAACAAATAAACAAACAAATAAACAAAAAAAATAAATAAAACAAACAAATAAGAAATAAATAGATTAGCCAAATAGATAAATAAATAAAAACAGTTAAATAAATAGATAAATAAATAAATAAGACACAAGCTACGACTTGCCAGTTAACAAAATCAATGGCACATCTATGTTGTCCATTCTAACAATCACTTGTATCACTTGTCTTCCCATTGTTTTAGATTTGCTCAGTGGGTGCCAGTAATGTCACTATTTGTTGGTAATGAGGTCCATTATTGTTACTGTTTTGGCATATCAAATACACCGCGGGTAGCTTGTGAAGCTCTGCCTTAGCACCAGGTTCATCCCAGGGAGCCCAGTCTTTTTTCTATGTCAGACCATAAACCATCCAGGGCTCATGGGGTGGAGCCCAAGGTATAGACAAGACTGTCTCCTGTTTGCCAAACACTACTAACAAAAAAAGTAATCTTTAGATATCTTGGATATCTCAAGCGAGGATACCTATACTATTTCTTGGATCTTTTTCTGTAAGAAAGTAAAAACCAAGACAAACTACTACAAGTGTTAATTTGTGGGATTATTTCCATATTAGTCCACTAGATTTCTACATTGCTTTTAATATTCAGTATTTTTTAATTTTTATTGACATAATAAAAAAAAAAAAGGCTAAGGCTGAAAAGAATCCAAATGTGATGAGAGTGGGAAAACAAGATTTTCAATCAACATATTTCCCCATTTAAAACTAAATATTTAGTAAAACTGAATCAAATATGACTTAACAGTACAAATACGTGAAGAGTTTTTTGTTTATTTTTTTTTTAATTTTTTGGAAGTGGGAGGGTCACAGCAGGTGTTTAAACCTTACTTCTGAATCTGTGCTCCAAAATCACTCCTGGGTGTCTGGCAGAGCAAGATCAGGTGCACGGAATACCCTGGGGATCAAATTCTAACCCATTAACATATTACTACAGCCTGCAAGATTAAATTTTCTCAGGTTAGTGTCAAACAAAAATATAAAAATACTCAGCTTATTAGAATTAGTAGTTATGCTTATTAGTATTAGTATTTATTAGTAATTTATCAATGTCACAAAGGTCTTAAATAACAAAAGTCAATTGCAATAATGGCTCCATTGTAAGAGAGAAATTAACATATTTGAAAAAGGGCTGGAAACAGATAATTCCCTATTGTTTTTCTAACTGGGCCCAGAATCTTTGAAATTCAAGTAGCAAATGAGGAATAGCAGGTGAAGGAACTGGATTAGTAATCTGGGTATCTCTACTATTTATGTTGAAACATAAGAAAAGTTCTTTTACAAACAATAAACGATCCGATTGATCAATTGACCTAGTATTTAAAAACACTCAAATTATCTTGTTTGCACATATATATTACATGTGAATTATATTTATATTCGCATATAAATTATGTGAATGGGACATATGAGGTACTGTGAATTCAAATTTATTATGACAGTTACAGCTACTATATACACAGTTCACTAATACTGCTCTGTGCCAGTCAATATAAATGTGACAACACTTTCTGCTTCAGTATAGTTCAAATTAAGTTATATGTGATAACCCACAAAATTAAATTACCAGCTCCTACTAATACAATTTAGTAAGAACTGGGAGAAATCTGTATTGGACACCTATGTTAATAGTTGATATATTTGGCACCCTATATTAATAGTGCATTCTAACAAAGAGACATAATGCAAGATATATTTAGTTACCAATAAGAAATTCTTTTGCTCAATTTTTCCTCGTAATTTGGTGTAAATGACATTTATATATATATTATATGTTTTCTGTTTCTGTAATTTGATTCATTACTTGTGTCATAAATGGTGTTAGAAGCAGATAACAAACAGATGTGCAAACATATGAGTGATGGGAAAATATTGA
The DNA here is from genome assembly GCA_021461705.1 of Cryptotis parvus. NCBI lineage: Eukaryota > Metazoa > Chordata > Mammalia > Eulipotyphla > Soricidae > Cryptotis > Cryptotis parvus. Next base: position 10,983 of record JAJIBD010021753.1, read on the forward strand.
GAAGAAAACATGTTCATTAAATTCAAAATTAAAAACTTTGATTAAAAGTTCAACAGGTACCCCAATCTGTTCCAGTGTTATACTTTTTTTCTTTCAGAAAATATCAAAATATTAAAGTACTTATCGTCCAACGTAAAATTTTTGTTCTAGATACAGCTTCTCTGTGTAGCTATAATGTTATGTAATGTGTTCTAATAATCACATTTTCAAATGTCTCCTCATTTTATTATTTTTTTTTTCAAAATTCTACATTGTCATTATAATTTGTCTTTCTAATTTGTATTTTATGACAGTCTACATGCATAAGTAACTCTGGGAAAATGTTAAATACTCTGCTCTCACATCTGATGCTCAAAGCTTTTGTTTTATTAACCTACTCCTCCACAGCACTGCCTAGAACTTTTCCTCAAATTTCATGTACAGATATCAGAGCCAAAGTGTTTTATTGCTGAGGTGGAAATGGAAGGGGGAGGAAAAGGTGGGGATAGTACGCCCTTGAATAACTGAAGTTACTCCAGCTAGTCATTTAAAATCTCTCCTGCATGGGGGTGTAGCTTGTTAGAAGGGTGTAGATAAAATTCTAACACTATGCACAAATGTTACATCACAAGAGGTTTAAACATCTTGAGAGAAAATTGAATTAGTTGTATTGAAGAAATCATAGAAAAAATACTTAATGAAATTTAAAGTAGAGCTATTTCCAAGATTCAGCACCATTGGCAAAGCAAAGAAAGAAAGAGAGAAACATTAATACATGATGTACGTTGTATATATATATATATATACACACACACACTGTACATATTTATGACTATCCCCGGCTTGTACCATATATTAAGCCAAGAAGTTCTGCACTGCAAAATAAACAATGATTAGGATAAAAAGATACCATAAACAGGTATTTTCCAACCAGTCATCTGACAAGGGGTCAATATCTGTAAAGCTCTGGCAGAATATCATAAGAAAAAAATTTAATGGGATAAAAAATACCTTTTTCAGAGAGGACACACAGATGGCCAAAGGCGAAAAACAGAAGAAATAATTCCTTGCATCACTTATATCAGAGAAATCTAATTTCTAAATCTAATCAAATAACAGTGAGACGACAGTTTATACCAGTGAGACTGGCACATGTTAAAAATAACAAATACAATAAGTAGTTGGCTTGAATGTGGCTAGGGGATACCTCGTTCCTACTTGGGAAGTAATTTTACCTGATCAACTTTTGAAAAACAATACAATCACGTTTCAAAGCAGAAACAAAACAAGACAAAACAAACAAAAATCCTGAGAATTGAGTTTCCACATGATTCGCAATTCTACATCTTTGCATCTCTCTCCAAGGGACCACAAGACTTAAAAAAATGCATTAAAAAAAGAAAGAAAGTAAAGAAAATCCAGTGACAATTGTATTGTTTTTAATATTTTATTATACCACCGTGAGATATACAAATAAAAGATATACAATTAAAAGTTCATATTTGGGTTTTTGGTCATACAGCTTTTTACAATGATGCTTTATTCTATAAAACTGGTGCTGGGGTAGGAAAAGGACCATTATAACAAGGATAGTGGTGAATGTACACTCTATATAGGAACTGTGTGCTGAAAGTACATAAAGGAACAAACGTGATAAGACCTCAGTATCTGTACTGCAAGCCATAATGGGAGAGAAAGAGAGGGAGAGGGAGAGAGAGAGAGAAGGAAAGCGCCTGCTATAGAGACAGACTGGGGAGTGGGGAGGCAGGACAGTAAAAGGGCACATTGGTGCTGGGAAACGTGTACTGTGGAGGAATAGGAGTTGGAACATTTTGTGATTGAAACCCAATCATGAACAGCCTTCTAACTGTATCACGCAGTGATTAAATAAAATAAATAATTGCAAAAAAGACATTTTGAACTCCCATTTCATTGTAGAATGAAAGTCATTGTGAGTACACATAATTAAATCTGAATAAAAACTAAGGTATATATACCAGTGGAATACTGCTTAGCCATAGTAAAATATGAAATCATGCGCTCTGTTGCTACATGGACTGGAACTAGACAGTATTGTGTTGAGTGAAGTTAGAACGGCAGACACCATACCATTTTTGTCACATGTTGGATATAAAGAAAGAAGTAGTACAACAAATGCCCAAAAGTGTAGAAACTGAAAACTGAGACTTCTCTGAAGGGAAAATAGTCACTCTGTTGGAGTCGGTGCTCAGTGTGTTCTGCATGAAACCCCCATCAATAACAGTGTTATAAACTATTGGGTGGGTTAGCCCAGGAAGGACACTTTGAAAGTGAATAGCAGTTTCACTTTGACCTCCTGGGGAATTTTTTTATATGCATTTTATTTAATAGTCTCTCCTGGGCTCATATATATATATATATTTATGCATTAACTGTATATTATATTATATAATTTATGTATATGTGTATATAAATATGTGTATGTATGCCTATATTAGTAATATATGCATATTATGAATACAGGTTACATATATATATGTATATATATTCTCTTCAGGATCTGTCCTCTGTTGGCCCCACACCATATGAAGTGAGATAAAAGAAAGAAGCAGTAAGCTTTCTGCATGTCCACATGGGGTATTGTGGAGAACAAAAGAAGAAACCCAGCAAGTGGGACAATGAGTCCCAAGCAGAGAGAAAGACCACAGAGCAACACTGGCAGAGAGCAGACTGGTTGTGAGACCTAAAACCTCACAGAGTGGACTGCATGAGACCACAGGCCAGCAGTGCTCAGGACTTAACTTGGTTTTTTGTGCTCAGAGTTCGGGGGGACCACTCTGGGGTGCTGAAGACTGAACACAGGTCTGATTAGCTGCGCATATGCAAGGCAAGGACTACCTGCTGGACTATCTCTCTGGCACAGGCATGGAGTGTTAACTGTGAAATCATTAAATCTTCCTTTTATATGCCTCTTCATTTAAAACAAAACTGGAAATTTGAAAATTATGCTTGTAGGGCTGGAGCGATAGTCCAGCAGGTAGGATTTTGTCTTGCATGTGGCCGGCACCATGCAGGCCTAGGTTCGATCCTTGGCATCCCATATGGTCCAACTGGGCACCACCAGGGAGTAATTCCTGAGTTCAGGGCCAGGAGAAACCCCCGAGCATAGCTGGGTGTGATCAAAAAAGCCAAAAGAAAAAAGGAAGTACGCTTGTAGCTTTCAAATATCAATATATCTATCAGTGTACGAGTGTGGGCAATCATATATCATGTTTGAAAAGTATCTAAGTATGATCTGTGTTGTTACCACTAGTATTTTATTTTCCCAAATCATTTGGTAGAGAGCATTCTCAAGAGTTTTAAAGGCTTATTCCTGTTTATTTATGTTAAATTATTTATATTTTTAATTGAATTAATATTAGGTTGATATGACTGCATATTCTCTGGTACACATTTTCACAGCTCTTCAAAGTCTACACTACTAAATTAAGCCAAAGGACCATTATCTCTCCACCATAGTACATTAGACTTGTGTCTTTCTGCTATTTCCTCTCAGTGCCATTTTGATTACAATCCAAGTTTAGCAGACTAGTCCAAGACATTGTTTATAATTTAGTTTTCTGTTCTCTTGCTTTTCTTCTATGTTTTATCCTTCTCCCTTTCAATTTATCTTTCTTATATTGGTCTTCTCCATTTTCATTGTCACTTGATCACTTGATCACTTGACATCCCGTTATTCATTGATTTGCTCGAGTGGGCTGCAGGTAATATTTCCATTTGACCCTATCACAATACCAGTGTACAATGGCTTCTGGTTGTTTCAGGAGGCATAAGAAGGTACAAACCGGGTGGTCAAGGGTTTTGAGAAGGAAGTCTGACCATCTTGTAGGTGTGGCGACACTGACCTTCTGATATCCTGTGGGATCCAGTCGGTAATGGTTGTAGTGCAGCGTTAGTCTCCAATTCGGATTAACATGTCAGCCCATCTCATTTTTCGATGCTTTGGCAAATGGAGACAGCGCTCCATGATTTTGGAACAGCGAAGGAGGTCAGAATTTGGGATTCCTTCTCTCTCACTTGAGTGAGGCATGATATTCAAAGCATAGCTCTTTTGATTCCTCTTTGGGAGACCCGAATAGCATTCTCATCCCTGCTTTCTTAGGGCCCAGGTCTCTGGAGGCATATGTTAATGTAGGGAGAATGGTGGAGTCCAAGAGATGTGCCCGAGCTAGAGTTCTTTGTTTTTTAAGTTCTTTCTTTGATGTTTTTGCGCTCGATCCATTCCACTCTTTTCCTCTTGCACAGCTCAGGCCTTAGGTCGTTCATCATGTTGAATTCCCGCCTAGGTACACTAACTACATAACTGCTGCATTAAGAGATGTTTGTTCTATTGAGAGTGAATGGATCCTCTGGAACTAGTTCATTTTTTCATGAACATAGTTTTATTTAGATTCAGCTGTAGACCTATCTTTCCACATTCTCGGTCAAAATCAGCCAGCATTTGGCCGCTTAGCTGATGCTTGGTGGTATTAGAATGATGTCATCAGTGAAGCAGAGGTGTTATAGTTGCCAGCCGTCTATCTTTACTCCCATCCCTTCCCATTCTAATTGTCGCAGGATGTTCTTGAGGGTGCCTCTGAAGAGTTTTTGGTTAAATGGTATCACCCTGCTGCACCCCTCTTTTGACATTGATGATCACTTCTTTGTGGAATGGTGAGATCCTGGTGGTGAAAAGTGATATACCTCATGAAGGATCTTGATGTATTGGGTTTAAAAATCCTGTTTGGCTAAAGACTTTGATGACCGCTTCAGTCTCCACAGAATCAAAGGCTTTCTTTAAATCAATGGATATGAGACAGAGCGGCATCTTGAACTCTTTATAAACTTCAATGAGCTTGGTTATAGTGTCCATATGGTTGATTGTGCTAAATCCTTTCCGGAAGCCAGCTTGTTCGCATGGTTGTCCTTCATATAATGTTCTGCCAATCCTGTTCAGGATGACTTGAGTGAACAGTTTGTAGTTGAGGGACAACAGGAGAGATGAGGCGATAGTTGCCAATGTCTTGAATGTCTCCCTTCTTGAACAGTAGAACTGTCCTGCTTTTTTTCCATTGGGAGGGCATCTTACATTCAGATAGGTAGAGTGTGAAGAGCTGAGCTAGTGTGTTAATGAGTACTGATGGCGGAATTCTTCAGGTGTTCTGGTCTACATTTTGTCTGGGCCTGATGCTATTCCGTTCTTTGCCGACAAAACGGGCATGCCAGATTTCGGAAGGGAGAACGTGAGAATGATCATATCCATCCTGAGGAATTTGGTATTTGGGTAGGTGGATGTGGCTATCAAAGAGATTTGAATAGAAGTCCTGGATAATCTTCTCCATTGCCTTTCTGGAAGATGTGATAGATCCATCAGGGTGTCGGAGGGCAGTCATTTTTGTCTTATAGTTGGCAAAGGACAGGCGGCATTGTGACTGCTTTTCCCTGCTTCCACTGCATCCTTCAGCACTTCTGCTCTTCTCTCTTTGAGGTCTTCCTTTATCGCTTCTCTCTGCTTTGCAAGCTTGGGAACCGTTAGCATCTGATCACCTGAAACTTCGCCTTTACCACATTGCGAAAAGATTGAGAGCTTTTGAAGAACAAGCATTCTTTTGTGTTCTTCTCACTCTCGGCATTCTTTGCACAATCATGGAGGTGTTGAATCAGTCAGTTGTATAATTCCCTAAAACTTGATTGTATCAACAATCAGTCGATGTTGTCAAATGATAGCATGTTGCCATCTTGCCACAATGGTGAGCATTGAGAAATGTTTAGTTTCATTGTATTGAAGAAAAAGGGAATATTCTTTTTTTTTTTGGGTCACTCTGGGATCTGCACTCAGTAATTACTCCTGGAAGTGCTTTAGGGACTGTTGGGATGGCAAGCATTAAAACTGGGTGCACTAGGTGCAATGAAAATGTCCTACCCACTAAACTAGCTATCTGGCCCTTCTTTTCCTCTAGTTTTAATATAAAGAACGTATTGATCTTATTATTTTATTGTTTTGAGTTTTTCATTGTTCTCTAATGGTTTTGCTTTGACATAAATGTTACCTGGACTTGGGGAAATGTATGTCATATATTAGATATATATCTTATATTTATTAGATATTACATTGCATTAAACTTTTTTGTAATATATTGGATATTACAAATAATTAGATTTATTAAATATCCATTTAGGTTATAAAAATCTCCATTAATTATGAAATGAGTGAAATGATTACCAAAATTTTGCATTTCATTTTGAAGTCTACATTTCAAATCTTTTATGTAAAATAATTTTTTTAACATTTTATTATACCACCGTGAGATATACAATTACAATGCAGTTCACGCTTGGGGGTTTCGGTCACACAGTGTTCCAGCACCCCGCCCTCCACCAGTGCCCCCCCAGCCACCACCCATGTCCCCCAATTCCCTCCCCCCTCCCACATACTGCCTAAATGGCAGGTTCTTTATCTCCTCTCCTCTCCCTCTCTCTCTCCCTCCTTCTCCCACACATTGTGGGTTGCACTACATACACTTAGAAGCCATCATTTGCATTTTTTTGTCTGTATTTAATGCTCCAGTTCTATGTTAGCATCAGAACTTTAGACATTTATTCACACATGTTCCCTTCTCTATCTAAACCAACCTCTGACTCCCACACGCTTGTGGTAATTTCCACTTTTGGTAAGATCACCTAGTATATTTATGCCATGCAAATAAATGCAGTCATTCTATGTCTCTCTCTTTCCTTCTGACTAATTTCACTCAACATGATTCTTTCCATATCCATCCATTTATAGCAAAATTTCATAACTTCTTTTTTCTGACAGCTGCATAGTATTCCATTGTGTAGATGTACCACAGTTTCTTTATCCAGTCATCAGTTCTCGGGCATACTGGTTGTTTCCAGGTTCTGGCTATTGTGAATAGTGCTGCTATGAAAATAAAAAGTCCGGATTGTGTTTCCGCTGTGTGTTTTTTGGCTTTCCAGGGTATATTCCCAAGAGTGGTATGGCTGGGTCAAAGGGGAGCTCAATTTCTAGTCTTTGGAGGAATGTCCATATTGTTTTCCAGAAAGGTTGTACAAGTCGACATTCCCACCAACAGTGTATGAGAGTCCCCTTTTCCCCCACATCCACGCCAGCACTTGTTGCTTTTACCCTTTTGGATATGGGCCATTCTCTGTGGTGTGAGGTGATATCTCATTGTTGTTTTGATTTTGCATCTCTCTGATGATTAGTGATGATGAGCATTTTTTCATATGCCTTTTGGCCATTCGATTTCTTCCTTGTCAAAGTTTCTGTTCATCTCCCTCTCCCCATTTTCTAATGGGGTTGGCTGTTTTTTTCTTATGTATTTGTACCAGTGCCTGATATATCCTGGATATTAACCCCTTATCAGATGGGTATTGGGTGAATATTCTTTCCCATTCTGTGGACTGTCTTTCTATCTTGGTCACTGTTTCTTTCGAGGTGCAGAAGCTCTTCAGTTTCATGTAGTCCCATATATTTATATTTTCTTCTAGTTGCTTTGTTAATGGTGTTTCACCTTTGAAGATGTCTTTAGCATCGATGTCGTGGAGGGTTTTTCCTATATTTTCTTCAACGTACTTTTATGGATTCAGGTCTGACATTGAGATCTTTAATCCATTTTGATCTGATTTTTTGTGCAAGGTGTTAGACACAGGTCCAAATTCATTTTTTTACATGTAGCTGTCCAGTTTTCCCAGCACCACTTGTTGAAGAGGCTTTCCCTTACTCCAGTTTGGACTCTTTGCACCTTTATCAAAGATTAACTGATCATGTCTTTGAGGGTGGGTGTCCAGGATACTCAACTCTATTCCATAGGTCCACTGGTCTGTTTTTATTCCAGTACCACGCTGTTTTAATTACTGCTGCTTTGTAGTACAGTTTGAGGTTGGGAAAGGTGATGCCTCCCATCTTCTTCTTCCCAAGGATTGCTTTAGCTATCCGTGGGGGTTTGTTATTCCATACGAATTTCAGGAGTGTTTGGTCAATTTCTTTTAAAGAATGTCATGGGTATCCTTATAGGAACCGCATTGAATCTGTACAAAGCTCTAGGGGAGTATTACCATCTTGACAATGTTAATTCTCCCCATCCAGGAGCAGGGAATGTGTTTCCATTTCCTCGTGTCCTCTTTTATTTCTTGAAGCAGTGTCTTGTAGTTCTCTTTGTATAGGTCCTTTACACACTTGGTTAAGCTGATTCCTAGGTATTTGATTTTCTGTGGCACAATTGTGAATGGAATCGATTTCTTAATATCCCTTTCTTCTCTTTCGTTATTTGTGTATAGGAAAGCCACCGACTTTTGGGTATTGATTTTGTACCCTGCCACTCTACTATACATATCTATTGTTTCTAAGAGTTTTTTGGGTCGAGAGTTTATGGTTCTCTAGGTATAATATCATGTCATCTGCAAATAATGATAGCTTGATTTCTTCCTTTGCCTATCTGGGTGCCCTTAATGTCCTTTTTCTTCTCTGATTGCTATGGCGAGTACCTCCAGTACTATATTGAATAAAAAGAGGTGAGAGAGGGCAACCTTGTCGTGTTCCTGATCTTAAGGGGAAGGCTTTCAATTTTTCCCCATTGAGAATGATACTCGCTGTGGGCTTTTGGTAGATGGCTTTTGACTATCTTGAGGAAGCTTCCTTCAATTCCCATTTTCTGGAGGGTTTTAATCATGAATGGGTGCTGGATCTTGTCAAATGCTTTTTCTGCATCTATCGATAGGACCATATGGTTTTTATTTTTCTCTTATTGATGTGATGTATTATGTTGATTGATTTGCGAATGTTGAACCATCCTTGCATTCCCGGGATGAATCCTACTTGGTCATGATGTATGATCTTTTGATGAGTCTTTGGATTCTGTTTGCTAGTATTTTGTTGAAGATCTTAGCATCTGTGTTCATCAAGGAGATTGGTCTGTAATTTTCCTTCTTTGTATTGTCTCTCCCTGCTTTGGGTATCAGGGTGATATTCCCCTAGAAGCTGTTTGGGAGTGTTTCTTTTTCTTCTATTTCCTGGAAGAGCTTGAACAGGACTGGCAGTAGGTCCTCCTTAAAGGTTTGGTAGAATTCGCCAGTGAACCCATCTGGACCTGGGCTTTTGTGTTTGGGCAGACTTTTAATTACTGTTTCAATTTCCCTGATGGTGATAGGCTTATTTAGGTATTGGAGGTCTTCTTGTTTCAATCGTGGGAGGTTATAGGACTTCAGGAATTTATCCATTTCTTCTAGGTTCTCATGTTTTGTGGCATACAGGTTCTCAAAATAACCTCTGATGATCTCTTTGTATTTCTGTTTTTCTGTTGTGATGTCACCATTTTCATTTCTGATTCTGTTTATTTGGGTTCTCTCTTTCCCTGTCCTTACAAGTCTTGCCAGTGGCTTGTCGATCTTGTTTCAATTTTTCAAAAAACCAGCTCTTGGTTTCATTAATCTTTCGGATTGTTTTTTTTGGTTTCCAGGTCGTTGATTTCCTCCCTAAGTTTCACTATTTCCTTCCTTCTGCCTGGGTTGGGCTTTTTTTTTCAGCTGTGAGGTCAGGTTATTTATATGGGCCCTTTCTTGTTTTCTGATGAATGCTTGCAGAGCTATGAACTTTCCTCTTAACACAGCTTTTGCTGTGTCCCACAAGTTCTGACAGTTGGTATCTTCATTGTCATTTGTTTCTAAGAATCTATTGATTTCCTGTTTGATTTCTTCTATGACCCATTTGTTGTTCAGCAGTGAGCTGTTTAGTTTCCAGGTGTTTGGTTTGGCTCCCTGCTTCTGTGTATGGTTCACTACTATTTTCAGTGCATCGTGATCTGAAAAGATAGTCGACACAATTTCAATCTTTTTATTTTGTTGAGGTATGCTTTGTGGCTCAGTATATGGTCTATCTTGGAGTATGTTCCATGTGCCCTGGAAAAAAAAGTGTATTCAGCTTTTTTTGGGATGAAAAGCCCTGTATATATCAACCAGCTCTCTTTCTTCTATTTCTTCCTTCAGGTCCAGTATTTCCCTGGTGAGTTTCAGCCTCGTCGATCTATCCATAGTCGATAAGGCAGTGTTGAAGTCTCCGACTATTATTGTGCTACTGTTAATGTCTTCTTTGAGGTCTATTAATAGTCGCTTTAAGTATTTTTGCTGGCCCCTCGTTTGGCGCATATATGTTTAGCAGTGTGATTTCTTCCTGGTATACATACCCCTTAATTATTAAGAAATGGCCTTCATTGTCCCTTTTGACCTTTTTCAGCCTGAAATCTATATTGTCAGATAAGAGTATGGCCACACCCGCCTTTTTGGAGGGTTGTTTGCGTGGAGAATGGTCTTCCAGCCTTTGACTTTGAGTCTGTGTTTGCTCTGGTTATTCAGATGTGTTTCTTGTAGGCAGCAGAATGTTGGATTCAGTTTTTAATCCATTTTGCCACCCTGTGTCTCTTAATTGGTGCATTTAGACCGTTGGCGTTGAGAGAGATTATTGTCATTGGATTTTGTGCCATCTTTCCGTTTAACCTTGTTGTGGTTTTGGGTTGTCTTATTTTACAATAGACCCTTCAATCCTTCTTTTTAGAGTTGGTTTTGAGTCTATGAATTTCCTGAGTTGTTGTTTATCCATGAAGTTGTGTATCTTTCCTTCGCATCTGAAAGTAAGTCTAGCTGGGTAAAGAATTCTTGGTGAGGCCTGAAGTTCATTGAGTCTTTTCACAATATCCCACCATTGTTTTTCGGGCCTGGAGTGTTTCATCTGAGAAGTCTGCTGTAAATCTCAGGGATGCTCCTTTGTATGTGATTTCCTTCTTTGATCTTGCTGCTTTCAGTATTCTATCTCTGTCTATCGTTTTTGTCATTTTAATAAGGATGTGTCTTGGAGTATTCTTATTGGGGTTTCTTTTAGCTGGTATCCTTCGGACCTCCTGTATCTGGGAGCATGCTTTCTTCAGTTCAGGAAACTTGTCAGCGATGATGGCTTTGACAGTTTCTTCTTCATCAGGGTTCTCTTCTTGCCCTTCTGGCACCCCAATGATGCGTATGTTGTTCCTTTTGGCTTCATCCCGATTTTCTCTAGTAGTCTGTTCGTTGATTGTGAGTCTTTTTTTTCCATCTTCTGGTGTTGTCTACAGAATCTCTGAACCTCGTCTTCGAGATCACTAATTCTTTTCTTCCGTAGCTGTTACTCTGCTTTGGAGGCCTTCTCCTGTGTTTTTCAGTTCACTTACCTCATTTTTAATATCTGTCATTTCTGCTTGTACTTTTGGTCTGAAATTTACTCAATTCTGCTCTCATTTCCTCCTGTACTTTACTGAGTTTGTATTCCATTGTTTCTTTTTATTTCCTTGTACATCTTCAACAGTTGCTTACGAAATTCCTTTTCAGAGAGGTTATATAGCTCATTGTTATTGCTGGACTCATCGGTATTAATAACTTCAATCGTAGAACTTGAGGGACTTTTGCGCTGCTTTACCATAATGACTATCGTAGGTTGAAAATGAGTGTTCTGGGTGACTAGTCAGTAAAGTTAGTTGTGCCTGAATTACTTTCCAGCTAGGAACGTATAGCAAAGAGTGTAGGGGACAATGCTCAGTGTTATATTAGGTAGATGAGAATATAATTTCCTTGAGCGCTAGCGTCCCGCTGGTTTGAATTTTGGGGTTTCTGTGGGTGGTTCCGGTGTCAGGGGTCAGGGGGGAGGTCTTGCAGTGGGAGTTCCTGCGCCGATGGGTGGGGGGGGTCGCTCCCTCCTCAAAGCTGGAGCCTTTTCTCCTGGAGCCCAGTGGTCAGGGGCTGCCGCCGCGGGAACGCACCTGGTGGGAAGAGCGCAGAGATCTGCTGGGCGTCGGGGCTGGATGGCGTCAGAGGGAGTTCCTGCGCCGATGGGTGGGGGTCGCTCCCCTCCTCAAAGCTGGAGCCTTTTCTCCTGGAGCCCAGTGGTCAGGGGCTGCCGCCACGGGAACGCACCTGGTGGGGAAAAGCACGGATATCTGCTGGGCCAATCTTTTATGTAAATAATTATATAGATTACATATTACTTAATTCTAAAATATATACAAATACCACATTTATATATTTTAGTATTCTCGATGATTTAAACATTTTTTCTGTATGGAAGATGCTTTTACCATTATGTTTTATACAAGTAATTTTGGTTTATATGTTCTTTTTATATATGTCTTTTATTATATTGTTTTTGCTTTTTGGTTTAAGTTCTAATTTTTTAGTCAAACATCTTTTTTTCATTTTGTGAACTCAACTCACTAAAATTTATTATTTAAAAGATATGACATTAAATTGAGTTCACTCTATGAAAACTTTATATGGAACCATTAAATCGTAAGAATGTATTCCTATTATTTCTTAATATAACTCCCTAAAACTTGAATTCTTCGTATAGTTTATATCCCAAATCCTTTTAGCAAATAATGATAAAATTAGTATGGTCTTCATCTCTGCCTCAAAACGTCAATTTTAATTATCATAGTAAAGTTTAAATGAGTGCTTTCAATATTGTTTAGTTTTTTTGTAATTTGACTTGTCTTATAATAAACAATTATTTTATTTATTTTTTAAGTATTTTATTATACCACTGTGAGATATACAATTGCAAACATATACAATTAAAAAAGTTCATATTTGGGTTTTGGTCATACAGTGTTCCATCACCCATTCTTCCAAAAATGCCCATCTCCTATACCAACGTCCCCGATTCCCTCCCCCTCACCCAGCACACCTCCATGGCGGGTTCCTTATTTCTTTCCCTCTCTCTCTCTCTTTCTCTTTTCCTTCCCTTCCAGACTATGGATTACAGAACATACATTAAAGGGTTGTCATGTGTATCTTTTCCCTCTATTTAATGCTCAGTTCTAGGTTAGTATTTGTACCCTCGACAATTGTTAGCACACTGTTCCATTTTCTCTCTTATCTAGCCCTCTGACTCCCAATGTTTGTGATAATTTCCATCTTTGGAAAGACCTCCTGATACAGGTCATGTTTCACTTGACCTTGGATATTGTTATAATAATATGTTCATATATATTTATGTCATGCAAATAAATGCAGTCATTCTGTATCTGTCTCTCTCTCCTTCTGGCTAATTTCACTCAACATAATCTTCTCCATGTCCATCCATTCATAGGCAAAGTTTATAACTTCATTTTAACTAACAGCTGCAGAGTATTCCATTGTGTAGATGTACCAAAGCTTCTTTATCCAGTCATCGATTCTCGGGCACTCTGGTTGTTTCCAGAATCTGGCTATTGTGAATAATGCTGCTATGAACATAAAAGTAGGGATGGTGTTTCCGCTGCATATTTTTGGCTTCCCAGAGTAGATTCCCAGGAGTGGTATGGCTGGGTCAAATGGGAGTTCAATTTCTAGTCTTTGGAGGAATGTCCATATTGTTTTCCAGAAAGGCTGTACCAGCTGGAATTCCACCAACAATGGATGAGTGTCCCCTTTTCCCCACATCCACGCCAGACAAGGTTACCCACTCTCACTTCTTTTATTCAATATAATACTGGAAGTACTTGCCATTACAATCACAGAAGAAAAGGACATCAAGGGCATCCAGATAAGCAAGGGAAGAAGTCGAGCTATCATTATTAGCAAATGACATTATATCCTAAAGAACCCTAAACTCTCTACCAAAAATCTAGAAACAATAGACACATATAGTAGAGCCCCGCAGGATACAAAATCAACACCCAAAAATCGGTGGCTTTCCTACATACAAATAATGACAGAAAAGAAAGGGTTATTAAGAAAATGATTCCATTCACAACTGTGCCACAGAAAATCAAATATCTAGGAATCAACTTAACCAAGTGTGCAAAGGACCTGTACAGAGAAAACTACAATATACTGCTCCAAGAGATGAAAGAGGACACGAGGAAATGGAAACACATTCCCTGCTCATGGATGCGGAGAATCAACATTGTCAAAATGGTAATACTCCCTAGAGCTCTGTGCAGATCCAATGCATTCCCTATAAGGATACCCATGACATTCTTCAAAGAAATTGACCAAAC
>JAJIBD010021754.1:0-5000 GCA_021461705.1 Cryptotis parvus
TTGTCCAGTTTCCCAGCACCACTTGTTGAAGAGGCTTTCCTTACTCCAGTTTGGACTCTTTGCATCTTTATCAAAGATTAACTGATCATGTCTTTGAGGGTGGGTGTCAGGATACTCAACTCTATTCCATAGGTCCACTGGTCTGTTTTTTATTCCAGTACCACGTGTTTTAATTACTGCTGCTTTGTAGTACAGTTTGAGGTTGGGAAAGGTGATGCCTCCCATCTTCTTCTTCCCAAGGATTGCTTTAGCTATCCGTGGGGGGGTTGCTATTCCATACGAATTTCAGGAGTGTTTGGTCAATTTCTTAAAGAATGTCATGGGAATCCTTATAGGAACCGTATTGAATCTTTACAAAGCTCTAGGAGTATTACCATCTTGACAATGTTAATTCTCCCCATCCAGAGCAGGGAATGTTTCCATTTCCTCGTGTCCTCTTTTATTTCTTTGAAGCAGTGTCTTGTAGTTCTCTTTGTATAGGTCCTTTACACACTTGGTTAAGCTTAATTCCTAGGTATTTGATTTTCTGTGGCACAATTGTGAATGGAATCGATTTCTTAATATCCCTTTCTTCTCTTTCGTTATTTGTGTATAGGAAAGCCACCGACTTTTGGGTATTGATTTTGTACCCTGCCACTCTACTATAACGTATCTATTGTTTCTAAGAGTTTTTGGGTCGAGAGTTTATGGTTCTCTAGGTATAATATCATGTCATCTGCAAATAATGATAGCTTGATTTCTTCCTTTCCTATCTAGGTGCCCTTAATGTCCTTTTCTTCTCTGATTGCTATGGTGAGTACCTCCAGTACTATATTGAATAAAAGAGGTGAGAGAGGGCAACCTTGTCGTGTTCCTGATCTTAAGGGAAGGCTTTCAATTTTTCCCCATTGAGAATGATACTCGCTGTGGGCTTTGGTAGATGGCTTTGACTATCTTGAGGAAGCTTCCTTCAATTCCCATTTTCTGGAGGGTTTTAATCATGAATGGGTGCTGGATCTTGTCAAATGCTTTTTCTGCATCTATCGATAGGATCATATGGTTTTTATTTTTTCTCTTATTGATGTGATGTATTATGTTGATTGATTTGCGAATGTTGAACCATCCTTACATTCCCGGGATGAATCCTACTTGGTCATGATGTATGATCTTTTGATGAGTCTTTGGATTCTGTTTTGCTAGTATTTTGTTGAAGATCTTAGCATCTGTGTTCATCAAGGAGATTGGTATGTAATTTTCCTTCTTTGTATTGTCTCTCCCTCCTTTGGGTATCAGTGGTGATAGAAGCTCTTTGGGAGTGTTTCTTTTTCTTCTATTTCCTGGAAGAGCTTGAACAGGACTGGCAGTAGGTCCTCCTTAAAGGTTTGGTAGAATTCGCCAGTGAACCCATCTGGACCTGGGCTTTTTGTTTTGGGCAGGCTTTTAATTACTGTTTCAATTTCCCGATGGTGATAGGCTTATTTAGGTATTGGAGGTCTTCTTGTTTCAATCGTGGGAGGTTATAGGACTTCAGGAATTTATCCATTTCTTCTAGGTTCTCATGTTTTGTGGCATACAGGTTCTCAAAATAACCTCTGATGATCTCTTGTATTTCTGTTTTTTCTGTTGTGATGTCACCATTTTAATTTCTGATTCTGTTTATTTGGGTTCTCTCTTTCCCTGTCCTTACAAGTCTTGCCAGTGGCTTGTCGATCTTGTTTAATTTTTCAAAAAACCAGCTCTAGGTTTCATTAATCTTTCGGATTGTTTTTTTGGTTTCCAGGTCGTTGATTTCCTCCTAAGTTTCACTATTTCCTTCCTTCTGCCTGGGTTGGGCTTTTTCAGCTGTGAGGTCAGGTTATTTATATGGGCCCTTTCTTGTTTTCTGATGAATGCTTGCAGAGCTATGAACTTTCCTCTTAACACAGCTTTTGCTGTGTCCCACAAGTTCTGACAGTTGGTATCTTCATTGTCATTTGTTTCTAAGAATCTATTGATTTCCTGTTTGATTTCTTCTATGACCCATTTGTTGTTCAGCAGTGAGCTGTTTATTTTCCAGGTGTTTGGTTTGACTCCCTGCTTCTGTGTATGGTTCACTACTATTTTCAGTGCATCGTGATCTGAAAAGATAGTCGACACAATTTCAATCTTTTTTATTTTGTTGAGGTATGCTTTGTGGCTCAGTATATGGTCTATCTTGGAGTATGTTCCATGTGCCCTGGAAAAAAAGTGTATTCAGCTTTTTTGGGATGAAAAGCCCTCCATATATCAACCAGCTCTCTTTCTTCTATTTTTTCCTTCAGGTCCAGTATTTCCCTGGTGAGTTTCAGCCTCGTCGATCTATCCATAGTCGATAAGGCAGTGTTGAAGTCTCCGACTATTATTGTGCTACTGTTAATGTCTTCTTTGAGGTCTATTAATAGTCGCTTTAAGTATTTTGCTGGCCCTCGCTTGGCGCATATATGTTTAGCAGTGTGATTTCTTCCTGGTATACATACCCCTTAATTATTAAGAAATGGCCTTCATTGTCCCTTTTGACCTTTTTCAGCCTGAAATCTATATTGTCAGATAAGAGTATGGCCACACCCACCTTTTGGAGGGGTTGTTTTGCGTGGAGAATGGTCTTCCAGCCTTTGACTTTGAGTCTGTGTTTGCTCTGGTTATTCAGATGTGTTTCTTGTAGGCAGCAGAATGTTGGATTCAGTTTTTAATCCATTTTGCCACCCTGTGTCTCTTAATTGGTGCATATAGACCTTTGACGTTGAGAGAGAGATTATTGTCATTGGATTTTGTGCCATCTTTCCTTTAACCTTGTTGTGGTTTTGGGTTGTCTTATTTTACAATAGACCCTTCAATCCTTCTTTTAGAGATTGTTTTGAGTCTATGAATTTATTGAATTGTTGTTTATCCATGAAGTTGTGTATCTTTCCTTCGCATCTGAAAATAAGTCTAGCTGGGTAAAGAATTCTTGGTGAGGCCTGAAGTTCATTGAGTCTTTTCACAATATCCCACCATTGTTTTCGGGCCTGGAGTGTTTCATCTGAGAAGTCTGCTGTAAAATCTCAGGGATGCTCCTTTGTATGTGATTTCCTTCTTTGATCTTGCTGCTTTCAGTATTCTATCTCTGTCTATCGTTTCTGTCATTTTAATAAGGATGTGTCTTGGAATATTCTTATTGGGGTTTCTTTTTAGCTGGTATCCTTCGGACCTCCTGTATCTGGGAGCATGCTTTCTTCTGTTCAGGGAAACTTGTCAGCGATGATGGCTTTGACAGTTTCTTCTTCATCAGGGTTCTCTTCTTGCCCTTCTGGCACCCCAATGATGCATACGTTGTTCCTTTTGGCTTCATCCCGATTTTCTCTAGTAGTCTGTTCGTTGATTGTGAGTCTTTTTTCCATCTTCTGGTGTTGTCTACAGAATCTCTGAACCTCGTCTTCGAGATCACTAATTCTTTCTTCCGTAGCTGTTACTCTGCTTTGGAGGCCTTCTCCTGTGTTTTTCAGTTCACTTACCTCATTTTTAATATCTGTCATTTCTGCTTGTACTTTGGTCTGAAATTTACTCAATTCTGCTCTCATTTCCTCCTGTACTTTACTGAGTTTGTATTCCATTGTTTCTTTTATTTC
This sequence comes from Cryptotis parvus, assembly GCA_021461705.1. Taxonomy (NCBI): domain Eukaryota; kingdom Metazoa; phylum Chordata; class Mammalia; order Eulipotyphla; family Soricidae; genus Cryptotis; species Cryptotis parvus. The sequence continues at coordinate 3,603 of JAJIBD010021754.1, forward strand.
CTTGTACATCTTCAACAGTTGCTTACGAAATTCCTTTTCAGAGAGATTATATAGCTCATTGTTATTGCTGGACTCATCGGTATTAATAACTTCAATCGTAGAACTTGAGGAACTTTTTGCGCTGCTTTACCATAATGACTATCGTAGGTTGAAAATGAGTGTTCTGGGTGACTAGTCAGTAAAGTTAGTTGTGCCTGAATTACTTTCCAGCTAGGAACGTATAGCAAAGAGTGTAGGGGACAATGCTCAGTGTTATATTAGGTAGATAGAATATAATTTGCTTGCGGACGCTAGCGTCCGCACGGTTTTAATTTTGGGGTTTCTGTGGGTGGTTCCGGTGTCAGGGGTCAGGGGGGAGGTCTTGCAGTGGGAGTTCCCTGCGCCCGATGGGTGGGGGTCGCTCCCCCTCCTCAAAGCTGGAGCCTTTTTCTCCTGGAGCCCAGTGGTCAGGGCTGCCGCCGCAGGAGACGCACCTGGTGGGAAGAGCGCAGAGATCTGCTGGGCGTCGGGGCTGGATGGCGTCAGAGGGAGTTCCTGCGCCCGATGGGTGGTGCGCTCCCCTCCTCAAAGCTGGAGCCTTTTCTCCTGGAGCCCAGTGGTCAGGGGCTGCCGCCGCAGGAACGCACCTGGTGGGAAAAGCACGGATATCTGCTGGGCCAATCTTTTATGTAAATAATTATATAGATTACATATTACTTAATTCTAAAATATATACAAATACCACATTTATATATTTTAGTATTCTCAATGATTTAAACATTTTTCTGTATGGAAGATGCTTTACCATTATGTTTTATACAAGTAATTTTTGGTTTATATGTTCTTTTTATATATGTCTTTTATTATATTGTTTTGCTTTTGGTTTAAGTTCTAATTTTTAGTCAAACATCTTTTTCATTTTGTGAACTCAACTCACTAAAATTTATTATTTAAAAGATATGACATTAAATTGAGTTCACTCTATGAAAACTTTATATGGAACCATTAAATCGTAAGAATGTATTCCTATTATTTCTTAATATAACTCCCTAAAACTTGAATTCTTCGTATAGTTTATATCAAATCCTTTTAGCAAATAATGATAAAATTAGTATGGTCTTCATCTCTGCCTCAAAACGTCAATTTTAATTATCATAGTAAAGTTTAAATGAGTGCTTTCAATATTGTTTAGTTTTGTAATTTGACTTGTCTTATAATAAACAATTATTTTATTTATTTTTTAAGTATTTTATTATACCACTGTGAGATATACAATTGCAAACATATACAATTAAAAAGCTCATATTTGGGTTTTGGTCATACAGTGTTCCATCACCCATTCTTCCAAAAATGCCCATCTCCTATACCAACGTCCCGATTCCCTCCCCCCCCCAGCACACCTCCATGGCAGGTTCCTTA
>JAJIBD010021754.1:10000-79638 GCA_021461705.1 Cryptotis parvus
CAGTGTGGTTCCCAAACCAAAAGTAATAAAGTAAGAGAGATACAAATGCTCAGAAACTTTATTTGTGGAATACAGAGAAAATCAGTGAACAAAAATATACATCAAAACAAGAACAACTCTTAGGCTTAAAAGAAAAATGGAGGTTAGCTGTGGAGAAGGGAGAGGGGAAAGGAAGGAACATGTAGAGAAACCAGTGACCAGATAGTGGTGAATGACTCGAGAACTTTGGTTGTATTGTAAAAATATATGTATCAAAGTGGGAATTTATACTCCTTACGTTTATATACTTTAATAAGTCTTGAAAACATCTACAAATATATATATATACATATATATGTGTGTATACATATATGCATATATACACATATAGTATGTATACATATACACACACATAAAACAAATTGTGTTAGAAAACAGTATTTTCCTTATTATCATGTTTCCTAGATCATTTGATATGCATATTTATATACATATGTGTATTTTCTTTTTCCTCCAGTAAGTTTCCTCATTTGAAACACTATTAAATGATAGTTATGTGTGAATACATCTAACTTTAGGTCTACCTTTTTATACTAACTTTTATGTTATCCAAAATCATTAGTGATGTATGTGATTGGTTACCTTTTTCTGCCTTCAACAGTTTCAAAATTTATATTTAAAAAACAGCTATGACTATTTTCTTTTAATTGACTCTCTTATTACAATTTCTATATTTTTATTGTGCTTAGGTGTATATTGTTCTATTGATCTTGATTTCATTGCCAATTTTCTCTTACTTTGACTTATTTTCTTGAGTACTACCCACTTATATTTTACCTCCTTCCATTATAAACTTTTTATATGCTCAAGCATATCAGGCCTTGGGGCTGGGGCAATAGCACAGTGGGTAGGGTATTTTCCTTGTACGCAGCCGGCCCAGGTTCAATCCCCAGCATCCCATATTGTTCCCAGAGCATGGAACAAGAGTAATTCCTGAGTGAAGATTCAGGAGTAACCCCCGAACATTGCTTGGTGTGAACCAAAAAGCAAAAAAAAAAAAGCATATCTGTTCTTTTAAACTTTGTTCATAATGATTTATTTTTCTTGTGTCCACAGTTGAAATTTGAGGGGGGCAAATATATTTCATAACTGTCTTTCTTTTTTAATATATTATTTGAATTTTAAAATACTGATGCTGTTATTAACTGTTGATATTACATCATGTTGGTTAATTGCCAGAAACCTCTATTGAGGAGCAAAAGAAACAAGTTCAGAGCAGTCATAATTTCATAGTGATTATATCTGGTGTTTTCGTGATTATATCTGGGTATTTTTTTTTAATTCTCTTCACCCAAACGTCAGAATAAATAAACAGTGTGTTGCACTGAGTCATGTTCTCCCTTAGACATATTTAAAAGCAGGGATTGAGGCTTTATATAATAATGATACCCTTGACCCTTAGAATATCTATAGTGAATCCTATCTGAACATTGCATTCTTTTCCTATTTTCATTTTTCTATTACTAAAATAAACATTCTTGTGAGAAAAACTATACCCTTTTCAGTTCCCTGTGTTGAAGCTCACAGTTCTTATTGATGGCAAATGAGAAGATCTTCATAGATGAGTTATTTTGCTTTTATTCTTTATGTAGTAAAATGAAGCAATTGGGGTTCATTTTAATCCAATCTTACTAATGTACTTATAAGAGGAAATTCAGATGCAAAAAAAGAGCCCAGAATTCTGTACACGGAAGGAAAAGAAATGAGACGCAGCAAGGAAGCACTCCACAGTCAAAAGAGAAAGGTCTAATATTTTGACACCTTCATCACTAGACTCCAGAATTGTGACAAAATAACATTACTGTTTCAGTCACCCTACAGGTGGCTTTTTTAAATTTTGTTATGATAGTCTTAGCAACTTAATTCGTATAATCATTTTAAAGTTTCCTACAGAATGTGAGAAAACATTCATTTATCACACATCTGACAAAGGTCTAATATGCAAGATTTATAAAACATTCAAAAGCTCAACCATGAAAAAGCAAACAACTTTTAAAATAGCGGACAATGATGGGGCTCCTAGGAGGACAGATGAGTTTTGGGAGTGGGCCCATCGCCTCTGAGGGGTCCTGCAAGCAGCTGGATGAGATTCGCTCACCACACCAGCCGCCACCTTCGCTGTCCGGACGCTGACTATGAGCCCCCCTAAGTCATGCGGCCGCTTGAGGCCACGCAGTCCGTCAAACTAGTGGAAACAGTTATGTCCTTTAATGTACTGCATTCTACAATGTGTAGGAAAGTTAGGCTGGAGGGAGAGATAGAGAGGAGAGAAAAGACATACAGAACCCGCCAAGTAGTTGAGGTGTGGGAAAAAAAGAAAATAGCAGACAAGAACTCAGAAAAGACATACAGATAACCAAAAGGCATATGAAAATGTGCCTGATGATAAAAACCACTGATGATCAGGGAAATGCAAAATTGATAACCAGATATTACCTTACAACAGTGAAAATGACTTCCATCAAAGTCCAGGAAGCAATCAGTGCTATAAGAACACAGTAAAAATAAAAAATCGTCAATCAGTTTGGGTGGGATTGTCAACTGTTTCAGTCTCTATGAAAAAAAATTCTAAAACTAGCTAAGAAATATAAAAATAAAACCTTCAGATAAGCTTGTGATTCCATTCCTTGCCATCAATCCTAAGAACACAGAAATATTAATTCAAAAAATATAATAGCACTCCTATACTTATTGCAATCCTATTTTAAAATAAACATTATGTGGAACTAGCACAAGCTTTCAGTGACAGAGGAGTAGATAAATAAATTTTTGGAATATATACCCAATGGAATACTACTCAGCTATAAGAAAGATGAATTATTTCCTTTTATTTCAACATAGATGGAACTTCACATCAAGTGTATTAATCCAGAGGGAAAAAGACAAATGCCAGATGTCTTCACTTATGGGAGAGCATGGGAAACAATGCAAGAGAATTGAATGTGTACTCTAAATTTTTAATTCATTTGTATCAGTTTTAAAACAAATGGTATTTAATAATGACCATTAGTTTTTGAAATAACAAAAGTACTATATGTGATAGCTTAGAAACTAAGTCTGATTAAAAAATACCGCTACAATTTTCATGTATATATTTTCTTATTTAAATTTTATCTTTTCATTATTTTTTAAAAATTCTACTATGACACCATAATTTAGAAAGCTACTCATAGTAGAGTTTTAGGCATGCAATGTTCAACATTACTCCTGTCATCAGCATCAACTTGTCTTCATCAATGGTCCCAGTTTACCTCCCACCTTCAATCCCACTCTGCTTCATTGTCAGTCACATTTTCAGGTTTGGTTGCAGTAGTTTGAACATCACACTTTCAGTCTTATTGTTTCTGTGGTTAGACATAAAGATTTATCACATCTCTATATCACTGATGTGTCCAAGGATCCTCTACTCTACACCTGTAATGTCTTGTCCAAATCTTACTCCACACCTGGTTTACATTCCTTAAAGAATTGATGATGTTTAGTACATATTAAATACTTAGTACATACATACTAAACATAGTACGTATGTTTAGTACATATTAATCATGTTGTCCACATGGAAAAATTCAATTTCTATTAACTGTACTAAGAATGAAATTTCAGAGTTCAAGTCTGTGTAGTTATTTTGTTAAACCTCAAACCTAAGACTATGGCATTTGAAAGCAGAAAACACAATAAAATTGTAAAGAAAAAAAAAGAATGTCATATCTCTAGGAAAATTTATTTTGGCTCATTTTGCACCCTTTGAATCACTTGTATCACTTGTCTTCCGATTGTTCATCGATTTGCTCTAGCAGGCCCACGTAACATCTCCATTCACTGGGAATGAGGTCCATTATTGTTACTGTTTTTGGCATATTGAATACACCACAGGCAGCTTGCCAGGCTCTGCCATGGCTCTGGGTTCATCTCAGGGGGCCCAGAATTTTTCTATGTCAGACTATCAACCATCCAGGTCCAAACAGCGATGGTATGAATATTATAGCTCAATAAAGCTGGTTTTTAAAACATACATTTTAGACTGGAGTAATAGTACAGAAGGCTGCCTTGCATGCAGCCAACCCTGAGCATGGAGGCAGGAATAAGTCCAAGGCACAGCCAGATATGGCCCAAACACACACACACACAACACAAATACATTTTATTAACACCTCAAAAACACCTCATTATATTTCCTCACAGGACTTTAATAGCATTACAGCATAGACATAAAAATGCTCATGCCAAGCCCTATTGTACAGAATCTAGAGCCGGTGCTCACACAGCTCTACCACCAGCTCAGAGATAAGCTAATCGGTTCTTCTGAAACTGAGTTATGAGAACATATTCTCCTTATGAGAACCAATTCCCAGGCCCAACCCAACCCAATCATCTCACTTGGAAACTTTCACATCCCCTCACCTTTGCTCCTCTATAACCTGGAGAAACTTAGAACAGGGAAACGGAAATGATGCTTATTGCTTTCTGGAAACTGAAAACTCCAGACCAGCAGCCTTTGGTACTTGAATGGGGTTCTTAATTTTTTTTTGTTTTGGATATTTTGGGGTCTTACTCCTGGTTCTGTGCTTTGAGATCTCAGCCTCATTGTGATAACTTCTATTCTGTTCTTAGGATCTAGCTGGTGTCAGTGTTTCAAGACCTAAACCCCTTTATTGTCTCTCTGTTCCCATATGAGTCTCTGAAATGTTAACAATGACCCTGTGAAATGAAGGGAGTGGATTTAATATTTCTAATCCTTGCCATTCAATACATGCTTGCTTTGAGAAGCCATTGGTAGCATTACTATGTTGATATCAATGGTGAACCCTAAAGTTTACCAACAACTGTGACTATGAATAGATATCACTTCAGTCAATGAAAACTCTTATAAAGAATGTCTGTGGTAAAAAATCAAACAGCTAAGGAAACATAAAATATGCAAAAGGATTGTGGCAAGCTACAGGCAGTTTAACACATTAATTCAGCAGACAAAGGAACAGAGCTTACACTTGGCAGACGGTTTTCTTAGAAAATCTCATGGGTTTTCCTTTTAGCTATTACCAAAATGAAAGAAAAGAGCAGGACATCTAAAAATCATGATTATACTAAAAATTAAGTTATTTTTAAAATTTAAAACTACTCTTCTCCATTACATGACAAATAATATTTAATTAAGGGCCGGAGCAATAGCCCAGCGGGTAGGCCATTACCTTGCACACGGGCCGCTGCTGGCCCGGGTTCAATCCCTGGCATCCCATATGGTCCCCAGAGCACCGCCAGGAGTAATTCCTGAGTGCAGAGCCAGGAGTAACCACTGAACATTGCCGGGTGTGACCCAAAAAAGCAAAATAAAAAAAAAAATAATAATAATTTAAAAAATATTAAGAAATAAAAATTACCTTATTTTCTCATTTTGGTAATATGAATTTAGTTTTCCAAAGATTTCCCATTGCAAAAAAAAAAAATAATTACTCATTTGCAAACAAATGTTCATAGCACAAGCCACAACACTACTGAAAAAAATCTATTACTACCCTGCGATTTGTAAATCACTGGACCACTTGATCACTTGACATCACATTATTCCTCAATTTGCTTGAACGGGTGCCAGTAACATTTCCATTTGATTCTATCACAAGCCAGTGTAGCCCAATGGCATCTGGTTGCTTCAAGAATAGGAGAAGCCTCAAACCATTTATTCAGGGTCTTGACGAAGAAGTCTGACCATCTTGTAGGTAGATGGCCAGTGATCTTTTGGCGTCCCATGGGATCCAGTCTGTAACGATTATAGTCCAGTGATTATCTCCAAATTGCATTACATGTCCAGTCCATCTGATTTTCGATGACTTGGCAAATGAAACAGCATCCCTGACTCTGGAACAGTGACTGTGGTCGGATTCCTCTTCGGGAGACCTGAATAGCGTTCTCATCCTGATTTTGTAGGGCCCAGGTGTCTGAGGCATTAATGCAGGGAAAACAGTGGAGTTGAAGAGATGTGCCTGGAGCTGGAGGTTCTTTGTCCTTTTAGCGATTTCTTCGATGCTCTTGAAGGCATTCCATTCCGCTCTGTTCCTCCTGCGCAGCTCAGGTTTTAGGTCATTCATCATGTTGATTTCTCGACCTAGATAGACATAACTGCTGCATTCAGAGATGTTTATTCCATTGAGAGTGAATGGGGGCTCTGGGCCTAGTTCATCTTTCATGAGCATTGTTTTGTTGAGATTCAGCTGTAGACTTATCTTTCAACGTTCTGGTTCATATCAGCCAGGATTTGTGCTGCTTGGCTAATGTTTGGTGTTATTAGAATGATGTCATCAGCGAAGCAGAGGTGGCGTAGATTTGTGAATAACACAACTAAAGTCTCAACTGTGAGGCACATTAATTTTTCCATGTCAACAATAAGTTGACTCATTTACTCAATTCTCTATGTTTAGTATATTTCTGACTTGTCTAAGCTGCAATGACTGAAACTTTGTATTTTGCCTTTCCTATTTTCAGGTGGGAGACAGTAGGGGGCAGGTGGTAGAAGGAAGCTAACACTGGTGGTGTGATTGTGTTAAAATATAGTCCTAACATTCAATTGTAATTTATAAATCAGAGTTCTTTAATTAAACATAATATATTAACTTATATTTTTATGTCTCAATTTGCATGTAAATCATTAACCTATTGTGTTGACAGGTGGGGTCAAAAGGAAAAAAATACAAAAAAAGATTTATGTTTTTTAATTTCCATATTTTCTAAAATTAGCTACCAGAATCTTAAGTAAATGCATTTTTTATGTTATGCATTAATATGTAATAGGCTGATCTGCTGGGTGGAGTTCTGATGAGGGTGAAGTCCAGATGTGGAAAATGGAGGCCCTCATGGAGTGGGGCGGTCATCTGGCTTATTGCGAGGCTCTGCTGGGGGTGACGGGCCAGGGCTAGAACCTGCCTTCCATCCCCGGCACCTTGTGAGCGGCTGGGCACAGGGGAGAGCCAGTAGCAGCCCTGCCCCATGTCTGTGAGTCTCTGGATCAGCATACCTGGGCCGGATTGAAAAGACTGCTGCAGGGTGGATCTTGATGAGCAGGGCTATGATAGGCTGGTCTGCTCCGGTGGAGTTCTGACGAGGGGGAAGTCCAGATGTAGAAAATGGAGGCACTCATGGAGTGGTGTGTGTGTGTGTGTGTCGGGGTCTGACTTGTTGGGAAGCTCTGCTGGGGTGGCAGGCCAGGGCTAGAACCTGCCTTCCCTCCCTGGGCGCCACGTTTGCAGGTGGGCACAGGGAGAGCCAGTAGCAGCCCTGCCCCATGTCTGTGAGCCCATTTATAATGGACTGACTTAAATTTTCATGCAAACATTTTCTTTAAGTAAGTAAAAACTGTTTTACAAGTGAATAGTAAAACTGAAAAAGGCAAAACCTGTTATACGCACAACTGTACCTATGTAATATCCCTAAGTTTAATTATATAAATATCTATATATGATGCACACCCAAAAAGAATATATTCATATAACAGAATATTACTAATAAAAATTAGCAAAATGTTGAGAAATGTGACAAAATAAAAAATGCATAAATTCTGGACATTGTATAAAATGTCTGAAAATAAAAGAGAGATAATGCATACTTTTATTCAAATTAAATCCTAGAATAGACTAAGTGAAGTTCAAAATTTTTTTTTCCAAAATGGCAACATGTAAATATACTCATAGCAAGGACTAAAACAGGGGGTTTCTTAGGTGATTAAATAGTCTCTTGTTTCATGTCCTTGTCAAATAGCTTGTTAAGGGCATTAGGTTTGAATCAGAGTTATACAGGTCTATTTGTGAAATATTAAATTACACACTGTTAATAAGTATATTTTAATAGACTTAAAATTTTATGTCAAAAAAGATCTGCATATCAACATTGAGTTTTAATTAGTATGTGTGCTTTCTATTGCTATCTTTGTTATGAATTATGAAATGCAGTTGCTGTGTATTCTGAGTGGAGATATATAAATACACTGTGGATAATAGAAGTCAATATTATCACTACTCAGATAATTATACATCTAGAAAACCAGGATATTTGAGTGACCATGTCATGGATTAGGATTTGTGGTGTCAGCATGAAGTTTTAAATGTTATAGTAGGTTATAATAAGACAGAAGAAGAGATAAATATAGATAGACATGCAATACCTTTTTATTATGCTTGACTCATAATTTTATATACTGGGTTTATCCAGTAGTAGTGATCCAACATGTAATAAGCCCCAAAGTCTAGATTTTTAGTTATCCTTTACTAAAAGGAACAAAATATTTGATAAACAGCTGATTGTAGGAATAGGAACAGAACAATATACTGAAAATATGACAAATATTTTTTAAATCATAATATAAGGAAGTTCTCAAAAATTGTGTCATTTGAGAAAATAATGGAGGAACATAAAAGCCAACTTAGTGGCATTTACATTGCCCAAACTATGATATTACTCAACTTTAAATATGGTAGTATTGGTTACAACTGATAAAATAAAATAAAAAGTCATGATTAAATAAAAACTCATGGTATTCTGCCTAAATGAGTATAAAAATAGCTTTTACTATAGAGGTAGCTCAAAGTGCTGAAGCATACGTTTTGCAAGCAGGACCCCTGGGTTGTTTGATTCCCTGGTACTGAGAGTCCCCAAGCACTGCTGAGGTGGCCTCAAATTAAAAAAAAAAAACAATGCGTTCACAATAGTTGTTATGCCTTAGGAAATCACTCTTTCCAACCTAATGTTCTCTCTTCTGTATTGACTTGGGAAAAGCATCTTAAATGTGATAGAATCGTATTTTCTCCATGATGTTGAAAATTATTCAAAAGATCTAAAAAGGAATATTTGTTTCTTGGGCATCTGTAAAGTCTATAACAGAACTCTGTTTTAGTCAGATCATCATTAGTTTCTTTAGTTCTCTTTAAGTGAACATCTGAAAGTAAAATGGCCATAAAAATAATCTTCTGGTAGAAAATGTTATACCATCTGGTTTAACTTGCCATTTATTGATGCGTATGTAAGAACAGGCAATGGAACTAAAGAAAAAAACTGTAGCACATTTAAAATGTATAACTATATGTTTAGATATATTTATAGATTGAAATTTACAATACAGAAATACAGAAATTTAGAGGTGTATATTGTTTGGATAAGTTTTACCTTTCTCATTTCCAAAAGACTGAAAGTAGAAACCAACTCTGAAGAACTAAATGCACAAAAGAAAGCTTTCATTCAAACCTTTCTCTTCTGTCTTTGCCAGTACTAGCATAGATTATCTCCTCCCATTTATTTTTATTTCAATCAGAAAAAAATAAATCCCTGAGGAAACTGTGTGGCTTAGGTATGAGGTTCTTAATAGATAATGTACTTTGTGACAAATAATGTACTATGTGACTTAATATTGAATTTAGATTTTTACTGGCGATGACCAAGATACTGCTAAATAAATCTTGCAAGAGATAAACAAGTGATAGAATTTCTCCCAGACCCTGACAAGACTGAGTCATCTGGGGCTACCCAGAAGGTGAGGGGTGAACCCAATGCTCATCCAAACAGAGAAACTAGGAGTCAAAATTCCCATACCCCACAATCTCCACCACACTCTTGGCAGGACAACACATCTCTGGACAAGCCTCATCCACAAAAATTAATCTGTTCAGGTCTTGTATTGAAATCTACAAAATTTCATGGAGTCAGGGACAGGTTGCCTCGCCCTATCTCCTTGTATTTCTGGAAGCCCTGGCACTGGAGCAAGAAGGCAACTAATCTTGATTAACAAAATATAAACACAGAAAGCTGAACCAGTAACATCTTAGTAATCTCTTATGGACTTAACGAATCTATGTTGACATCAATAATCTCCACTAACTTTCTTATAAGGAAGCAATTTAATGATCCTTTTAGCAAATTATTTATAATAAACAACATAAAATAAATTATTGAGGGTATGCTATGGGGGAAGACTTAAGGGGTGTTTTGGAAAATTGGAAATAATGGTAGTGGGAAGGTGCAATGGTGGTGGGACTGGTGTTGGGAGAATATTGAAAGCTGATGATTGAATAAAGCTATAAAAATATATTACATTTGGAGTGAAGTATTTTCATATTAACTGAAAAATGAATTATAACTAAAAAAGTAAGACTATAGTGCATTATACCTACTAATATCAGTGACAGGGTTTTTTTAATACTTGACTCATTTAAAAATGAAATGGGAGGATATATCAGTGTAATATTATCTTAAGTTATAATTTCAGTAAAATTCCTACATTATTTTAATATTGTAGAGTACAGATAAACATGTAAGTAGAAGAATAGTTAACAAATAGTTACATCTATATTTGTAAATAAATATGTAAATATTTGTAAATATGATGATGCAGACTTTATAACGAAAAAACTGTAAAAGACAAATTTGTTCAGTATTTCAGTTTTAGGTCATTATTCCTCTATCCCCTCGAGGTATTGCAGGTGTGGCTGCAGTGCCTGGCTGCATCAGCAGTTGGCAGACAGGAGACAGCCTTGTCTACACCAGGACTCTGCCCCATGGGCCCTGGGTGGTTGATGGTCTGACATAGAAAAAGACTGGGCCCCATGGGATGAACCCAGAGTCACGGCAGAACCTAGCAAGCTACTCGTAGTGTATTCGATATGCCAAAAACAGTAATAATAATGGACCTCATTCCCACCAAATGTTACTGGCACCTGTTCCGCAAATAGATAAACAATGGGAGGACAAGTGATGCAAGTGATTCCTCTATGCATGAATATTGGCCATATGAAAAGAATATTATCTTTTGAAAGTCACTTTACCACTTGACATCCTGTTATTCATCGATTTGCATCAGTAATATTTCCATTTGTGAAAAAGTAATTAAAGAAAAAAATTAAAATATAAATAAATTGCAACTAAACTCTAGATATTTAAAAATTCTTTTTTAATATGTATGCCAGCGAAAATATTACAAAACTTTTCAGATTTTTATCTAGATATTTTCAATTGGGAATTTTATTCACCATAAAGAAGAAAAATACAGGTTCAAAAAATATAATATAGGCACTAATTATTGTTCTTTTAAATTATAAAACTATTGCAGTATTAAAGAATTTCATTTGTACAGAAAGTATGCTCTCTTCTAAACATTTAGGAAAAAATGTTAAATCGTTAATCTAGCTAAAGTACAAAGTAATAAATTGCAATATGTTATCATTTTATAAATTTCTCAAAGTTTTGCATAGCATTTTTTTTAATTTGCATCTAAATTTTTAAAGTTAAAACTATTTTGAAGGGTAATTGATATTTCCCTATCAGTGTTCAGGAGGACCGGATATACTTCCTATTGAATTTTAACCAAGAGATACAGTGCTAGGATTATCTCACCTACCTGCGGTGCCTGGAACCCTCCAAAGTCACCCCTCATGGTACTCAGGTGTCCTTAGGGATGTTTGGACCATGTAGTGACAGAATTCAAACCAAAGTCAATCAGTTAAATATAAGGTATACAATTTAACCATTGCACTATCTTTCCGGTCCTTTAAATTATTTTATGTTGCAAATGGTTTTGAAATGTATAGTAGCATGGTTTCAAAAAAGAGACTACATTTAGTTAGACCTGCATATACTAGTTGCATTGTCCCTATAGTAAATAAGATTGAATACAGATATTGCCAACTATAGAAGACTAATGATAGTGAGAGAATAGGAAGTGGGGATTTCTTCTTGAGGCATCAGCTCACAGTTTTCTTTGACGCAATTACTTTCCCCAAGTAACCATGTCCAAACAAGCAAAAATAGATTAGAATGACCACGCCTACTAGTTCCATCATTACTGTTACTATCACTGAGAACTATGATAGACAGTATGTGACCTGTGGAGGATTGTTCCTACCCTCCCATTGACAATATCTGTCACTTCGTCTTGTTCTTGCTCCCTGTCTTGTCAGGAATTCTGCATCAAAAATGAGAAAGATTTGTAACCCCACCCAGCAATGCCTATCAGCCTTGTTTACACGTAGACATTTGGAGCTGCCCTCTTCAGTGTCATCTAGTTCAGCTACTAGGCACACCAGAATAAAAGGTTTTCTTTTTCAGTGAAAGAGAGGAGGCAGTGACAAGGAATTGTGACATTCTATTACTACTCTATTCTGGTGAGTAACTCAAACAGATTGTCTCTCCAGCCACTACTATGTTAAATCTGTACTTAACCAGAGCAGGTTAATTACTTCATCAAGAGAACAAGGTAATTCTCTTGTTTAGAGGATACTGTGCATTTTCACTCAATGGAATGTGTATATACATGGAAACAGTTACAACTTATGCCATTATCAAACCTATCTTGGCTGGGATTCCTATAACAAAATACTGTTCACTGATGGATCAAGGAAGAGTAACTTTGTTTTTAAAGTTCTGGAAGTTGGAAAATAAAAGATCAAGGAGTCAGTTGATTTGCTTCCTGCTGAGAGTCCTCTTTCACATTCACAACATGGTAGATAAAGGAAAAGAGTTCTCATCTTAAATAGTTTTTTTTAAAAGGAAATAATTCTGTCCTCATTCCTTCATCTTAACTGAATTATCTTCCAAAGACCCATTTTTTGATGTCATTATATGTTGGCTTAGAGTTTCAGCATAACAATTTAGAATGGACATAAACATTCATTTTTAACAACCTCACAAGTTAGTTTAAAAACTAAAAATATAGTTTAGAAACTATTTATCTCTTGATCACTTGACATCCCATTATTTGTTGATTTGCTTGAGAGGGCGATTTATCTCTTAAGTACTCAAATTAGATATGTATTTTACTTGTCTTGTTCATTTTGTGTAAAAATTTTAGTTGCTGGACTATACCAATACAAATAAGTTGCTATAAATTTAATTTAGTATATTTTATTTTCTGTATTATAAGCAAAATTCATCAAAAATATTTAGCTCTAAGGTGACAGAGTTGATCATTTCCTAGTTTTAATCACCTTTGCAATATATATAAAACAATAGAGCATTTTACATAATAAATCTATTCTTACATGAATTTTTTTAAAAGGATATCCCTGTAGGCAAATAAACATTTTTAATCTTTAATTGTCTCCTTTTAACAATGTAAAAAAGAAATTAGATACAGTAAATGATGGTAGAGCTTAAAATAAAAATAAATATTATTAAATACATAATGTGTGAAAAGTGAAATATTGAAGGTATTGGGATTGGAGAGATAGAACAGAGAGTCAGGAACTTGCTTTGCACGTGCAGACCCTAGTTCAAATTCTGACATTACATATGGTTCCCAAGCAACTCAGGATATTTCCTGAGCACAGAGCCAGGAGCTATCCCTGAACACCACCTGGTGTTGCCCCAAACTAAAAACAATCAAATAATTACATCAAAACTCAAAAATGACAGCAGAAAACCTAGGTAAAGAGCAAACAGTTTTAATACAAATAGCAAATAATGAAAGCAAACTTATTACTGAATATTTGCTTTTAGAATTTCATAAAAATAATTTTCTTTCCCTTTATCACTTTGACCTTTTTATAAATGACTTAATACTTGTTATTCATATTTTTCTGAAGAATTTTATTTAATTATAAGTAGAGTAAACTTTTGACCAAAAGAGTGAAAAATGTTGGTATGTCTTATGCATCTCCACACATCTCCATATGTATGGAGAAGTTACTGTGCCCGCTTGAGCAACTCGGTGAACAATAAGAAAACAAGTAATACAAGTGATGTCTTATGCAATCTATCCTATATACCCCATTTCAATATCAATATAATGCATTTTGGTAATACATCTTTTAGTTATTATTATTTTTCTGTCGTCTATGTGTGCTCAGAAAGCCTGAGGGTCCCTCTCAGAAAATTTTAGCCAACTGGACCTAGTTATATGCTGTTGTTTAGGCTATTTGATGCTAGAGAATAGCCAGACTTCCCTTCTCAGAGCCCTCTAGGACTCTACCCATTAGGACACAAAGTCTACTCTGTCGGGAGTTGTGAACATGTATTATGGTCAAACAATGGTGGGCTGCATGCAAGGAAAGTGCCATAACTCCTTTATTATTTCTGTTTGCATAAATATTATTTTTAAAGTCCATACTAGTTATCATTTCAAAATACCAGTTCACTTTGTCTGACATTGATAACAGTGGAAATATGTCTATTTTCATAATTTTTTATTGTAGTCATTATCATTCAAAAAGACTTGTATATACTATAGAGTTGACTATTCTGGTAAAATAGCAAAATAAAATTACATGATCTTAACTTCAAGAGCTAATTTTCTGCCAAATTATTTAAAATTTTCTGCCAAATTATCTAACATGCATGCTAATACCACCAATTGAACTGTACTTGGTACACTAAGATAATCTCTTATATCAAAATTATCTATAAATAGAGAATAGTAACACTAACTCTAACAATGGCATATACAACTTCCAACACATACTATGATAAAAAAAATTTTGTGTAAAATATATAAGTCATCTAGAACTAGATATTACACAAAAGTTATAAAATGGGTCAAGGATTAAGCACAGATATTTTACATAAAAGGAAACTCAAATTATTTTGTAGTGGTATTGATTGAATTAAAAGACCAAACAAATATAAATTGAAATTATAGTAGGCTTTGTATCTAATTTTTAGCTAGTGGTTTAAAAAATCTCTTAAAAATATTATGTGTAAATAAATATGAAGTTCATGCAGGTTTCTTGCTTTAATGAAAAATATCAACTATTAAAAAATTTAGAATATATACTTAATATTTATATAAAAACGACTATTTAAACTTAAAGTAGCAATAGTATTTAACTAAAAAACTATAAGCCGGCTATCCTCAGATCTAGTTAACAAAAATGAACATAGAATATCACAAGTTACATTTCTAAAGAAATTACTTAAGATTAAGCCAATACACTGTTAAATGACAACAGAGACTGCATCACTTGTACCACTTGTATCACTTGCCTTCCTGTTGTTCATCAATTTGCTTGAGCGGACACCAGTAACATCTTTATACGTCCTGTCATGTGCTAATGTAGTCCAAGGGCATCTGCTCACATCAGGACCATGAAGAGCCTCAAACCTTTCATTCAGATCATGGGAATGAGGTCTATAATTGTTACTGTTTGGGCATGTCAAATATTACATGGATAGCTTGCAGGCTCTGCTGTGAGGGTGTGATACTCTCAGTAGGAGGTGGGCTCTCAATTCGTACATCAACATATTTTAAAAAATAATTTTATATGTAATATTTTTTGGCTGTTTGGGTCACACTCGGTGATGCATGGGATGATTCCTTGCTCTGTGCTCAGGAATTACTCTTGGGGGTATTCAGGGGACTAATGGGATGCTAAGGATCTACCCCCAATCTGGGCATGTAAAGCAAATGCCCTCCCAGCTGTTCCTATTGCTTAAGCTCCTAATTTGTGATTTTTATTTTAAAGAGTAGGCAAATGTCAACAATCTTGGTGCAGGTGAGAGTACAGATTATAGGGTGCTTGTCTTGCACATGGTCAATCTAGGTTCAGTTTTGGGATATTCTGTTTCCAGGCTCTGCCAGGAATATAGAGCCATGTGTACTGACCATAGCAAGGTGTGGACCCAAAATAAAACAAATAAAAATGCCACCAACATTTAAAAAGTAAAGGTATAAGTAAGATGCAGAAATAAAAATGGAGAAAATTGAGAACTACTTATACTTCAGATGAAAAGAGAAGAATGAAAAAGAAAAAAAATGAAATGTTAGCACCTAGTTTCAAACTTTAAAGGTAACCAAACCACCTAAAAATATCATTGGGAAGTATAAAAAATGAAGTGAAAATAATTGGAGTTTTACTTTATCTTCCTCTCCCAAAACCTGAATTATTTTAATTTTTTTTTTTGCTTTTTCGGGTCACACCCGGCAATGCTCAGTGGATACTCCTGGTTCTGCACTCAGAAATCACTCCTGGTGGTGCTCAGGGGACCATATGGAATGCTGGGGATGGAACTCAGGCTGGCACAGGCCGGCCATGTGCAAGGCAAACGCCCTACCTGCTGGGTTATCACCCGGCCCCCAATTTTTTTTTTCTTTTAGCCATGTGGGGGATAACTAGTGGGGGATTGGAGAGAGTCACACCTGTGCTCACTCCTGGTTCTGAAGTCAGGATTATTTCTGGTATTGGTGCTGGGGGATGGAGCCAGGATCAACTGTAAGCAAAGGAAGTGCCATACCCACTATACTACTGTAGTAACTCCTCTTTTCAGACTTTAAAGACAGAGATACACCTTAAGTTCACTCCATAAGCATCTATTTTACTGCTTTGGCTTATTTCAGGGAACCCAACGGGATCCCAACATTAGCAGGGTTAGAGTACTTGGTCACCTCTGGGACTGTTGAAGTATGGATAAAATCCACTAAATTCCAAATAATCCAAAAAGTTTGTTTACTCCTACCAACAATTAAAACACACTCTCTTGCCACAATGCAGAAATTATACTACAAAGTGGTAGTAATTAAAACAGGATGGTATTGGAGTAAAAACAGACCTGTGAATCTATGGAATAGAGTTGAGTATCCTGACACACATCCTCATATAAGTGATCATTTAATCTTTGATAAAGGAGCAAAAGTATGAAATGGAGCAAGGAAAACCTCTTAAACAAGTGGTGCTGGGAAAACGGGCAGCTACATGTAAAAAATTCAGATCAAATGGATTAAAGAATTCAATAACAGACCTGAATTCATAAAGTACACCGAAGAAAATATAGGGAAAAACCCTCCACGATATTGAAGCCAAGGGTATCTTCAAAGATGAAAAACCACAAACCCAGCAATTGGAAGCAAAGATAAACATATGGGACTACAAGAAACTAAAATGCATATTCACCTCTAAAGAAACAGTGAACAAGATACAAAGACAGTCCACAGAATGGGAAAGAATATTTACCCAATACCCATCAGTTAAGGGGTTAATATCCATGATATATGAGACACTGGTAAAACTTTCCAAGAAGAAAACAGCCAACCCCATCAAAAAATTGGGAGAAAAAAATGTACAGATACTTGCAAAAGGAAGACATATGAAAGACATGAAAGACAAAAGACATATGAAAAATGGCCAAAAGACATATGAAAAATGCTCATCATCACTAATCATCAGAGATATGCTAATCAGAACAACAATAAGGTATCATCTCATATCTCAGAAACTGGCACATATCCAAAACAGCAAGAACAACCAGTGCTGGTGTGAATGCAGGGAGAAAGGGGACTCTCATCCATTCTTGGTGGGAATGTCGACTGGTAAAGCGCTTTTGGAAAACAATATGAACATTGCTCCAAAAATTATAAATTCAGCTCCCCTTTGACCCAGCAATACCACTCCTGGAAATATACCTTGGTACACCAAAAGCACACAGTGGAAACACCATTTCACATCTATGGTTATAGCAGCCCTATCCCCAATAGCCAGAAACTGGAAACAACCAGAGTGTCCGGGGAACAGATAACTGGGTAAAGAAACTGTGATTCATCTACACAATGGAATACTATGCATCTGTTAGGAAAAATAAATTTATGAAATTTGTCTATAAATGAATGGACAAGGAGAGGATACACTGAGTGAAATTATCCAGAAGGAAAGGACAGATATAGAATGACTGCATTTATTTGTGGGATACTAAAAAATAGCATAATACCAATGTCCATGGCCAGACACAACATGGATCAATAGGTCTTGTAAGTGGGTGGAATCTACTGTAAATGTATGGGAGTCAGAGGTTAGGTAAGACTGCCATGGAGGAGGGCTGGGGGAGGGGGAGGGAACCGGGACGTTGGTGGTGGGAGATGGGCACTGGTGGCGGGATGGGTGCTGCTACACTGTATGACCAAAACCCAAATAGAACTTTTTAATTGTATATCTTTGTAATTGTAAAATAAAAAAATTAAAAAATTTTAAAAAAGACACAGAAAGGAATAGTATACTTATAATTATTGAAAATGATAAATCCAGCCTAGAAGTGAGCATTGAATGTAGGCAAGAGGATATAAATGGTAGTCTCTAAATATGCAAGCCTCCATGTGTAAGAGAAGGAGAGAGAAAGAGAGAGAGAGATCTGACCATGTGCTCTTGCCAAGCTATCTCCTACTAAGTACACTTCTTCTCCAATACAGCATCTACATAGCCTACAATGTTGACTTCTTCTCAGTTCAGCTCTTTTGCAGAACACCTAAAGAGGGATCTGGTAGAAAGAATTATACCTGATATTATATAATATCATATAATTCCAGACATATCATTATATCATATAATTCCAGACACTATTCCCCATGCTAGATTGATATCTCCATCCCCACCAGATTCATTTTATGTTCTATTATGTTCCAGGGTAATTTCTAATTGCTCTGTTTTCTGTTTACAGAGAAGTCTTACTGACCTTCCTTTGAAAGGGTTGGCATGACCTCTCCTTTAATCTTTGCAGAACAAATTCTAAATATGTCCCTTCTCATAGCTAGGTTGGCTCCTTCCAGTTATTATTTAGTCCCACAAGAGTACCAATGTGGGACATGAGGAAATTATCAAATCTAGATAGCATTGGGAGCAATAGTAGAAATTATGAGTATAATCTGTTAGTTATCAACTCGGACCCAAACTGACCTGTATTTGCCATACCCTCTGTCAGTGTTACACAAAAGATAGATCTCTTTAGCATAAAGCCCTGACCTAAAGGCATGTAAGTTGCTTAAGTTGCAAAGACCCATAGTCAATTACTGTGTGACTTTAGCCAGCAGGCTCATGTCCTAGAGATTCAAAGTTGTATACTATCACCCAGTTTCCAAGAAAAAGTAGCAAAAAATAGGCAATTATATTAAGATATTTGTGTGTATATAGAGAAATATGCAGATTAATGATTGAAGCATCAATAAAACAGTTCCTAGAGAAAATAATGGAATGATATTTGGTTATTCTTATATTCATAAAAAGGATGATGCCTCAATAAATACTGAACATTTAAAAACCCTAATGAACAAAGATAACAGAAGAGTTTACCTTTAAATAGACTGCGTGGGGGTGGAGAAATAGCACAGGGTTAAGGTGCCTGTTAGACAAGCTGGTGGCCCTGATTTGAGTCCTTAGCACTGCATACTATCTCCTGAGCAGCACCAGAAAAGACTCTTGAGTGAGGAATAAGTTCTGAGCACAACTAGCTGCAACTTTCAAACAAACAAAAATAAATAAATAGAATGTCTTCTAAGGGAAAAAGTATTGCTACAAAGAACCTCTGGCTCCAGGCACATCTCTTTGACTCCACCTCTACCGTTCTCCCTGCATTAACATATGCTTCTGAAACCTGGGCCCTATGAAATCAGGATGAGAATGCTATTTGGGTCTCCCAGAGAGGAATCGGAAGAGCTATATTTGGAATATCATGCCTCACTCAAGTGAAAGAAGGGATCCGGAGTTCCAAACTCAGACCATTGAGAATCAGGAATGCTGTCTCTTTTGCCAAGGCGCCGAAAATCAGATGGGCTGGACATGTAATGCAACTTTGAGACAGCCGCTGGACTAGAGCCGTTACTGACTGGATCCCACAGGACGTTAAAAGATCATATGGCCACCCATCTACAAGATGGGCAGATTTCTTCATCAGAACCCTGAATGAACTGTTTGAGGTTCTTTGTATTCTTGGAACAAGCAGATGCCATTGGGCTACACTGACAGGGACAAATGCAAACATTACTGATGCCCACTCAAGTGAATTTACGAATAACGGAATGTCAAGTGATCAAGTGATATATCCAAATGACCTGGCAATACCCAGACTTAACATTCTTTAGAAAGCATGCTATTCATGTTCATAAGCTTTCTGAAAAAGGATATTTTTCAGATGAGTGCTTTAATTTATTGGCACTTTAAATATTCATTTTGGGGCCAGAGCAATAGCACAGTGGGTAGGGCTTTTGCCTTGCACGTGGCTGACCCTAGTTCGATCCCGGCATTTCATATGGTCTTCCAAGCACCGCCAGGAGTAATTCCTGAATGAAGAGCCAGGAGTAATCCCTGAGCATTGCCGGGTGTGACCCAAAAAAGAAAAAAAATATTCATTTTTTGGGACTAGGTATTTCATTTAATCCTTTTTAACCTTCTTTGAAAATATAACGTTTTATTAGTACTTATGTTGATTACATTTACATTGATTTTTTTCTTTGTTCGTTTCTAACTTTATTTTTCCTTTATTCAGTTTTTAGAGGGGAACAATTATTTCAAAACTCAGCCACTGAAGTCTCAATTCTTCACAAGAGAAAAATACATCATGTCTTCAGACAACTAATAAATACTTCTAACAACATAGATTAATGAGACATTGCAACTTTTATAAATGTGTCTGGATCTGAATTGTTGATTATAATAATACTGACATTGATGCTTAAGTTTGACCTGGTAATTCCATTGAAATTTAGTTATGGCAGCATGCCACACTTACAAAGTATTAATTTATTGAACTGCATTCATGAATGCAAAAATTATATTCAATTTATTATGCTATTAAAATTTCTTCTAATATTCAACTTAAGTTCATGATAAATGATTGCATCATTTATTCAAATGTGTTTGTCAAAGGTACAGAATCTGTTTCCTCCACAGTCCCTTGTTTGTCCTAGAAACCAAGTTATATTCTACTTTGCTATATAGTGAAAAAAATTGAAAAGTAGAAAAGACAGATGGCAGTATGTGAATGAAACAATACACAATCAAAAATGAACTTTTGACCAAATGAAAATGACAAAAGTATTTGTCACAGACATAGTGTAACTGATGTACTTTTAGAAAAAATAGATATTTATCTAGGAATTTTTACAAAAGTTGTGGACTTGACTAAATAACTTTGTAGTTATTTTGGTTTATAGTTGGAATGTATTTGTGTAGGACTCTACTCTGGTTTGGGAGATAATGTACCTTAAATGGAGGGAGGAAACTTTCATTTGCAAGATTTTTCACACTAAACCTGCATTCTAGGTGCATAAGGAAGGATTTATTTTTAACCCTATGCTATTAGGGGAGAAAAGTAGGTGAGTAGGTATACTAAATTTCGGGACTTCTATGGCTGGTTCCCAGTAAAGTAACTTTTGTTTTTTAGAGTATCAAAACTGTTTGAACTATGAAAAGTATATCTGCATTCATAAGTACTATATTATAATCAAAGCATATCATTAAAATGAAAAACCTAAGTGAACTCTTATATTGAAGTTGTAGTATACAATGAAATGATGGCTATATATTGGTTGATTTGGCCCACTGAATTATCACTTGTGGTATGCTTTATAGAAACAATAAGGGAGATCATTAGTTCCAAAATCTCTCTCTTTTTTTTATTTATTTTTTTTTGCTTTTGTTTGGGTCACACCCTGCAATGCTCAGGGATTTCTCCTGGCTCTGCACTCAGGAATTATTCCTGGTGGTGTTCGGGGACCATATGGGATGCCAGGGATCAAACCCGGGCTGGCATGGGCTGGCTGTGTACAAGGCAAACACCCTACCTGCTGGGCTATCACTCCGCCCCAGTTCCAAGATCTCTTAATCCAACTCTACAAATTTTAAAAGTACGTAATAGCAAGTAGACTGGATCTGTGCTTTCATCTTTGCCTCTGATCTGCATGACAGGGACTGACAAAATAAATAACATTTTTTTACTTTTAGAAACTCTCCAAAATTTAAATTTGAAATAAGTACATTTCTTAATATAAATTAAAAATATTTATTTGATCCATCCATTTCACTTTTTTCTTATAGAAGCTGAGACACAATAAGTAATATTTTTATCTTCAGTATGCCAAGATACTTCATTTGAAAAATGTGAACATTCTAGTTCTTCAATAACTCTTTTAATGATGTCAAATGATAAAACTTTCTGAGTGTGGCAAAAATGTGTATTAATCATCAGTTCTAAAAAATTCATTTTTATGTGCTGACCTCATTTCAAATCAGTTATGTAGCAATTGTAGCATTTTGAGAAGAAATATGAATTAATATTTTATAATTGTTTTATCTGATAATTATTTAAAGTTTTATTAAAGTACTATGATTTATTTAAGTCATCATACTTTTGAAGTTTTTTATGATTTTACAATATCTCAGAGATTGTGCTCTACTTTTTTCCTAACATTTCTAGAATTACCTTTTAATATAATTCTGTATGGTTTTACTTGCATTTCACTGATCTGATTTTTTGAGGGGAGAGGTCATATCAGATGATGCTCACTACTTATTGCTGGTTCTGTGCTCAGGGCTTGTCGGCCATATGGAGTTGTGGGAGTTGACCCAGGTCTGCCATGTGCAAGGCAAGTATCCTGCCCTCTATATTATGTCTCTGGCCTCTAAGCTTTCTTTCTTTTTTAAGATTATT
Source organism: Cryptotis parvus (assembly GCA_021461705.1). NCBI lineage: Eukaryota > Metazoa > Chordata > Mammalia > Eulipotyphla > Soricidae > Cryptotis > Cryptotis parvus. Next base: position 32,411 of record JAJIBD010021754.1, read on the forward strand.
CATTTTGTTTTTGCCATGGTGTACCTCCCTTGGTGACAAATATTATTTAGAAGGACACAATGCAGAGATGGGGAGAATTATAATTTAATTTTCATTATTATTTTGAGGATGAAATATGTGATAGAGCTCAGGAATCATTGCTGGTGAGGCTCAGGGAAACATATGCAATACAGGGGATTGAATCCCAGTCCACCCTGTGCAAGACACGTTCCATACTACAATCCGAGAATACTTCTTTCAAACACTGGAAAATAATGTAGCAAAGATTTTTTCATTGCCTCATATTGTATCACATCTTGTAAATATCATTAGAACTATGGTAATAGTTAATACATATAAATTAGGTGAGGTTCAAATTATTGTGACTCATTAGGTGCAATAATTGGAAATGTTCAATAGTGCTGGCAATAATTTGTCTTAAAAGTATGATAAAGTTCACATTTTGTCAGTAAAATATTTTCTGTCCATTTATTATCTATTTGAAAATGAACATATTTCCCTCTCATTTCATATTTCTAAATGACTATTATGATTTTTCAAAATAAACAACTTTCACTTTTAAATGTACTTATATGCTATAAGAACAGCAATTAATATATGAGCACAAACAATAGTAAACAGCTTATCAATTTAAATAAAGCACACACTGAGCCAGATGAAGTTCTGGAGCATTTGTATGTGAGTCCCAAACAAAAGTCTTCATCAATGCATTAGTCATATTATTTCCCCAAGAATAAACTAGTTACACTCAGTATTTCTATAATATGAATTTGGTGCATTTCTTCACTAATATCTGTCATTTCTCAGTTATAGTTAATTTTTCTAATAATAGTTTTCAAAATAATCAATAAATATACTATGATACAAAGCTATTTTTAATACTGTTAAGTCAAAACACATTTCATTTTCTTTCTTTTTTTCTTTTTTGCTTTTATTGGCCACATTTAACTGAACTCAGGACTCCTGGAGCCTCTGTACTCATGGATCACTACTGGCAGGGCTTTGGAAACAGTATGTGATGCCTGGGATTCTGATTAGTCCTGACAGGCTTCGTACAAAGCAAGGGTCCTGCTTACTGCTCTATTCTCCAGTTCCCCAAAACATATTTTAAAGTGCATTCATGTCACTACCTTAGTGTCTACATAAACATTTAACCTGAGAATTTTTCATATTCTAACAAAATCCATGGGTCTTTCGCAACCAATATTTACTTATGCAAATACTTGAAATTTAATGCACAGCTTACAGGCAAGTTAAGTCCCATGGCCGTTCAAATATGCAAATTTATTCTAAGCAATTACTATAAATTATAAATGTACTCAATTCTTCATTATACTTGATGTGACTCAATTATAAGTTTAATTGTAAAAAATTTGAATTAAAAATTATCCAGCACAAATTTGAACATTATTTTTCCAATTTTCCCAAATTTCACCATTATTCTTTTACTGATTTCAACTGTAAAAAGTGTTTTTTTCCCAAACAGAAACTAATACATATGACTTTACATATTACCAGTTATGACTCCCTTGTTTTGTAGACTATATAAATTAATAAAAAATGCTTGTGTTTGATGTTTTCTCTAATCCATATGAATTTGATCAAGGAATAGCTAAATACAGAGTTTCATGCAATCATAGTTATGATTTACATTTAGAAAGCAATTATAAAAACTGAATAATATGGTGGTGGGCAAGAGGGTGTACATTTAGGGTGGTGGCATTGTAGTATTGAACAATAAAGGAATTAAACATTACCCTTGCTTTTAGCATTTAACATTCATTGTTAAAATGTTGAAAATCATAAATACACATATATAATTTTTAAATAGGCATTAAAAAATACTCAGCATCATAATAACATGACTCAAATGATATCACTAAGATGAATAATAAGGTCCAAGCTATTTTTTAGAGGATGGAAACTTGATGAGCATTTTAATAGTAAGGAGATTATACAAACACAATTTATTTTCACCAACACATTTTATTCCTGATATCAATGAGATCATTAAAGCATAAAATTTTATTTGAACACTGAAAACTCCCCTCATCTTATTTTGTCTCTTGCTCTGTGTGTTTCTCTCACTGCTTTTATTCCTCTTTTCAACCAAATATCCTAAGTAGTTTGCCAAAATTCTACAAAGGCATACAAATCCAATAAAGGAAAGATATGTGAAATGAAACTTTGATATTTCTAGTAAAATAGTCTTATTTTATATTTATATTCCATTTATTATGGGTTAATAAAGTAAACCATAATACAGAGATAGTTTAGAAGATGCTGATCATGTGTTGGGAGCAAACTGACCCAATGTATCTCTGCAAAATTACTGACATAAGGCTGCAGAGATAGTTCTGTAGCAGAGCACATTCCTAACATGTTCAAGGCCCTGAGTTTGATTCGTGACACAGCATACTACCCAAAACCATCATCTAGCACCACCAGGTAGACACTGAACTATCATGTATTCATATGTAGACCTACTGTTATCAAAAATCAGATCAAAATGGATTAAAGATCTCAATATCAGACCTGATTCCATAAAGTACGTTGAAGAAAATATAGGAAAACCCTCCACGACATTGAAGCTAAAGACATCTTCAAAGGTGAAACACCATTAACAAAGCAACTAGAAGAAAATATAAATATATGGGACTACATGAAACTGAAGAGCTTCTGCACCTCGGAAAGAAACAGTGACCAAGATAGAAAGACAGTCCACAGAATGGGAAAGAATATTCACCCAATACCCATCTGATAAGGGGTTAATATCCAGGATATATCAGGCACTGGTCCAGCTTTATAAGAAAAAACAGCCAACCCCATTAGAAAATGGGGAGAAGAGATGAACAGAAACTTTGACAAGGAAGAAATCCGGAATGGCCAAAAAGGCATATGAAAAAAATGCTCATCATCACTAATCATCAGAGAGATGCAAATCAAAACAACAATGAGATATCACCTCACACCACAGAGAATGGCCCATATCCAAAAGGGTAAAAGCAACAAGTGCTGGCGTGGATGTGGGGGGAAAAGGGAACTCTCATACACTGTTGGTGGGAATGTCGACTTGTACAACCTTTCTGGAAAACAATATGGACATTCCTCCAAAGACTAGAAATTGAGCTCCCTTTGACCCAGCCATACCGCCTCCTGGGAATATACCCTGGGAAGCCAAAAACACACAGCGGAAACACAATCCGCACTTTTATTTTCATAGCAGCACTATTCACAATAGCCAGAACCTGGAAACAACCAGTATGCCCGAGAACTGATGACTGGATAAAGAAACTGTGGTACATCTACACAATGGAATACTATGCAGCTGTCAGAAAAAAATGAAGTTATGAAATTTTCCTATAAATGGATGGACATGGAGAGAATCATGTTGAGTGAAATTAGTCAGAAGGAAAGAGAGAGACATAGAATGACTGCATTTATTTGCATGACATAAATATACCAGGTGATCTTACCAAAAGTGGAAATTACCACAAAGCGTGGGAGTCAGGAGGTTTGGTTAGATAGAGAAGGGAACATGTGTGAATAAATGTCTAAAGGTCTGATACCAACATAGAACTGAGCATTAAATACAGACAAAAATGCAAATGATGGCTTCTAAGTGTATCGTAGTGCAACCCACAATGTGTGGGAGAAGGAGGAGAGAGGGAGGGAGAGAGAGAGGAGATAAAGAACCTGCCATTTAAGCAGGATGTGGAGGGGGAGGGAATTGGGGACATGGGTGGTGGTTGAGGGGCACTGGTGGAGGGCAGGGTGCTGGAACACTGTGTGACCGAAACCCCCAAGCGTGAATAACGTTGTAAATTGTATATCTCACGGTGGTATAATAAAATGTTAAAAAAAGTCACTTCTATCAAAACATGGTTTTTCAAAAGCTAACCTGAATTAAGTTCTCCTATAGTCAAGGAAGCTTCTGTAAACAGTCATTCCATGAACTAGAGAAGAGACATACAGAAAGACAGTGTTATCAGAAGGCTCTGGGGAAAATAGAAAGATATTATGCTAAATTATTTTTAATTCTTTATATACTTGTGAATTGAATAACTGTAGCTCTGTAATGATTGTATAAATATGTGATAACATAGTGGTGTATTACCTATATAACAGAAGATGAATGTACACAACTGAAAGTAAATGAAATTAACTTTTAAAGAAGGTTGTTGAACATATCTACTTACTATTTTTGTTTATCAAACATCCTTGGTTTATCTTCCCAGAATAACAGTTATGCTTAATAATCACTTGATATCCCATTATTCATTGATTTGCTCGAATGGGCACCAGTAACATTTCCATTTGACTCTATCACGTGCCACTGTAGCCCAGTGACATCTGGTTGCTTCAGGAATAAGAAGAGCCTCAAACCGTTCCTTCAGGGTCTTGACAAGGAAGTCTGACCATCTTGTAGGTGAGCGGCCACGTGATCTTTTGACATCCAGTGAGATCCAGTCGGTAATGGCTCTAGTCCAGTGGTCATCTCCAAATTGCAGTACATGTAGAGTCCATCTGATTTTCGATGCCTTGGCAAACGAGACAGTGTCCCTGACTCAGGAACAGCGATGGAGGTCGGAGCTCCAGATTCTTTCACTTGAGTGAGCCGTGATATTCCAAGCATAGCTCTTTTGATTCCTCTTTGGGAGACCTCGAATAGAATTCTGATCCTGCTTTCGTAGGGCCCAGGTCTCTGAGGCGTTTGTTAATGCAGGGAGAATGGTGGAGTTGAAGAGATATGCCCAGATCTGGACATTCTTTGTCTTTTAGCTATTTCTTCTATGCTTTTGAAAACATTCCATGCCGCTCTCTTCCTCCTGCACAGCTCAGGTTTTAGGTCGCCCATCATGTTGACTTCTCCACCTAGGTACTCATAAGTGCTGCATTCAAAGATGATTGTTCCATTGAGATGAATTGGGCCTCTAGAACTAGTTTATTTCTCATGAACATAATTTTGTTGAGATTCAGCTGCAGACCCATCTTTACAGATTCTCAGTCAAAGTCAGCCAGTATTTGTGCCGCTTGGCTAATGTTTGGTGTTACTAGAACGATATTATCAGCGAAGCAGAGGTGGTGTATTTGACGACAGTCTATCTTTACTCCCATTCCTTCCCATTCTAATTGTCGCATGATGTTCTTGAGGGTGGCACTGCACAGTTTTGGTGAAATGTTATCACCCAACCAAACTCCTCTTTTGACATTGATGATTGCTTCTTTGTAGAATGGTGAGATCATGGTGGTGAAACCGTAATACAGCTAACGAAGGAGCTTGATGTATTGAGTTTGAACACCCTGTTTAGCTAGGGTTTTGATGACTGCTTCAGACTACACAGAATCAAAGGCTTTCTTTAAATGAATGAAAGTGAGAAGAGTGGCATCTCGAATTACCTACAAACTTCAATGAGCTTGGTTAACGTGTGGATATGGTCGATTGTGCTGAATCCTTTTCAGAAGCCAGCTGGATTGCATTGTTGTCCTTCACATAGTGTTCTGCCAATCCTTTTCAGGATGACTGAGTGAACAGCTTGTAGATGACAGACAATATGCAGATGGTGCAATTGTTGCCAATGTCATGAATGTCTCTCTTCTTGAACAGTAGAACTGTCCTGCTGGTTTTCCATTGGGAGGGCACCTTGCATTCAGACAGGTAGCATGTGAAGAGCCAAGCCAGAGTATTGATGGGTACTGAATGCAGATTCTTCTGATGTTCGGGTCTGACTTTGTCTGGTCAAGGTGCTGTTCCCTTCTTTACGGAGATGGCATGTCAGATTTCAGAAGTGAGAACGCTCGAGGCGACATATCCATCATGTGGAATTTGGTATGTGGGCAGGTGGACGTGGTTATCAAAGAGATCTGAGTAGAAGTCATGGATAATCTTCTCCATTGCCTTTCTGGAAGATATGATAGATCCATCAGAACACTGGAGGGCAGTCATCTTGGTCTTATAGTTGGCGAAGGACAGGTGGGCATTGTAAATGCTTTTCCCAGCTTCTGCTGCATCTTCCAGTATTTCTGCTCTTCTCTCTTTGAGGTCTTTCTTTATCACTTATCTGAACTCTTTGCAAGCTTGGATGTTAGTTAGCATTTGGTAGCCTGAGGCTTGCGCCTTGCCATGCTGGTAATTGAGTTCGAGAGTTTTTGAAGACAGGCATCCTTTTGTGGATTGACTTTGTAATTCCATAACTTAGGGGCCGGATGGTTCACTTAATTAACTTTATTTACCTAAAAGTTACATTTCACTTGATCACTTGATCACTTGAATCCCGTTATTCATCAATTTTCTCAAGCGGGCACCAGTAACATTTCCATTGGACCCTATCATGTGCCAATGTAGCCCAATGGCATCTGGTTGAATCAGGAATATGAAGAGCCTCAAACAATTCCTTCATGGTCTTGACAAGGAAGTCTGACCATCTTGTAGGTGGGCGGCCACATGAACTTTTGACATCCGTGGAATCCAAGCTTTAGTCGCGGTTGTCTCCAAATCGCATTACCTGTCCAGCCCATCTGATTTCCGATGCCTTGGCAAACGAGACAGCACCCTGATTCTGGAACAGCAACGGAGGTCAGAACTCCAGATTCCTTCTCTCACTTGAGTGAGACGTGATATTCCAAGCATAGCTCTTTCGATTCCCACTCTGGGAGACCCAAAATAGCATTCTCATCCTGCTTTTGTAGGGCCCAGGTCTCTGCGGCGTATGTTAATGCAGGGAGAAAGGTGGAGTCAAAGAGATGTGCCTGAGCCGGACCTTCTTTGTCCTTTTTAGCTATTTCTTCGATGCCTTTGAAGGCATTCCATGCCGCTCTCTTCCTAGTGCGCAGCTGAGCTTTTAAGTCATTCATCATGTTGACTCTTGACCTAGGTATACATAACTGCTGCATTCAGAGATGTCTGTTCCATTGAGAGTGAATGGGGCCTCTGGAACTAGTTCATTTATCATAAACATAGTTTTTTTTAGATTCGGCTGTAGACCCATCTTTCCACATTCTTGGTAGAAGTCAGCCAGCATTTGTGCCGCTTGGCTAATGTTTTGTGTTATTAGAATGATGTCATCAGTGAAGCAGTGATGGTGTAGTTGTTGATCATCTATCTTCACTGCCATTCCTTCCCATTCTAATTGTCACATGATGTTCTTGAGGGTGGTGCTGAAGAGTTTTGGTGAAATATTATCACCCCTGTTGAACCCTCTTTTGAAAGCAATGACCACTTTCTTGTAGAATGGTGAGATCCTGGTGGTGAATACATAATACAGCTTACAAAGGATCTTGATGTAAGGGTTTGAACACTCTGTTTGGCTAGGGCTTCAACGACCGATTCTGTAACCACAGAATCAAAGGCTTTCTTTAAATCAATGAATGTGAGACAGAGCGGCATCTTGAACTCCCCTACACCACCGCAATCAGCTTGATTACCATGTGGATATGGTCGATTGTGCTGAATATTTTCCAAGCCAGCTTGCTCGCATGGTTGTCCTTCATCTAGTGTTCTGCCAATCCTAATCAGGATGACTCGGTAAACAGCTTGTAGATGATGGACAATATGCAGGTGGTGCGATAGTTGCCGATGTTGTGATTGCCTCCCTTCTTGAACAGTAGAACTGTCCTGCTGGTTTTCCATTGGGAGGGCACCTTGCATTTGGACAGGTAGTGTGTGAAAATCCGAGCTAGTGTATTGATGAGAACCGATGGCAGATTCTTCATGTGTTTGGGTTTGAATCTTGGTTTTTTTTATGCTTCTCTCTATTTTCTCCAGTTCTTCCTCTTCCCCCTTACTTTTTCAGCTCTCTCCCTCTTTGACTTTTACTTTCATTCTCCTTTATAGTCTTTACTTAAGGTAAATTGGGTACTTTTTGTTACTTATTTAGGCTGTACAGGTATAGGCAGTAGAATGCCTCTTCCATTATGTAATCTGATATGGTGTCACTTCACTTGAATCACTTGAATCCCATTATTCATTGATTTGCTCTAGCGGGCCCCAGTAACATTTTCATTGGACCCTATCATGTGCCAATGTAGCCCAATGGCATCTGGTTGATTCAGGAATATGAAGAGCCTCAAACCATTATGAGGTTGCGATTCACCTCCAAATTACCGTGAATATTCTACTCACCCCTCTGAGAGAGCCCCACAAATTAATGAGAATATAGCGCCCACACGGCAGAGCCTGGGAAGCTGTCCGATGCGTGTTTGATATGCCAAAACCAGTAACAGAAATGTTTATTTTCCTGACCCCGAAAGAGCCCTTAATAGGCAGCAGTAAGAAAGGCAAACAAGCAGTACCTCTGATATGGTGTAGAAAATGAAATCCTCCTATGATGTAAAAAAAATAATTCCTAGAATATTTTTACTTTTTGAATAGGCATAATAACTAAGTATTCAACCATGGAGAATAGTCATAAAATTTTACAAAAGAATTTGTTTGTCCTACCTCAATGATATTTGGCTTAAGTGACCACTTTTGCATCTCATATTGAATTTTCTCAGAATTTATTCCAACAGAGCTTTTTATATTTGTATTAATTTCCTTCTTTATAGAAAGTTTCTATTTTATTTCTCTGTTTTAAAAACATTAAAAACTACTTTAATTTTTTTCTCAATCATGACTCCATGTATAACTTGTTATGACTAAATATGATTTATGATATTATTTTATACAATTGCTGAAACCATTTGACATTGTTTCTAAAGTCTCACTTTATATATTTTGAGAATGTATTTGAACATTTTCTTTCTTTAGTGGATCACAATCTTTGGAGACCTATTGCTACCGAGTATCATTTTTGATTGTACTGAGACATTATATAGGAAATGTCGGTTAAAGTAATATTTCTGACAGCGAACTGTGATTATCTGTGGATTGCCTGTATGAGAGCATGAGATAGATATTCTGAGCTTTTTCTATTACAGTACATAAGATTCATACTTTGATCTTAGATATATGAAGAACTGCAGATCACATTACTCAAAAAAAAAACGTTTTCTTCATTGAGGTAAAAATATTATTAAAGTCACATACATGATTGCTTTTCTTCTTGTCCCCAAGAGACTAGTGAAGATAAATATTTTCTTAATGACAATGCATCATATCACTAGAGTCTAGGCTTTTGTTTATATTTTTATTATAACAAGATAAGATACATTTATGTTGAACTAAACACTTGAAGAATGTTATGTTATAGTCACAACTCAACTTTTTATTGTAAAATGAAAATGTAGGTCTATGAAATACTATTTTGCTCAGAGATAGAAAAACTATTGGCAAAAATAATTCCCTATTTCCAAAAGCATAAAAATGTGTTTGAAGCATAAAATTTTTGAATAGACCCAGAGGAATAATAGTGCAAGGGCTCAGAATGCCTCTTATAAAAATATGGTCATGAATTCAAATCCCTGATGTCTCACATGTGCCAAGAACGATGCAGGTAGTTTTACTGTTTGTGCTTGACATCTAGGTTCTCTACAATACCCAGTGCTACAAGTGATTTCCAACCAAAGCCACGTATGTGTGAACACAGTAAAAAAAGGTGTGACTCCTAGAGAGTACTCCAACTAAAGGATAATGTGAGAAACCATACATGGATAGAAAATTTACTCTCACTACAGAATCAGATAGCACCTAGGCGCACTTGTCTTGCAGAAGACTGACCTGGGTTTGATCCCTGGCACAATATATGATTCCCTGATCGTGCCAGGACTGATCTCTGAATGTGAAGTCAGAGACTCCTGAACATTGCCACGTGTGGTCTCCAAATAAAACAAAACACTGCGGAGTGTGATCTCCAAATAAAACAAAATGAAAACAAAATAGTATCACAACGAGGAAGTGCAATGTGGCAAGCATGTGCACAAGCACACAGCAACCTTCAGGAATCACCTCAACTATAACTTGGGTGACTCAACAAAGAGAAGTCGAAGACCATGAGGAAACTGCACTTAAATGGGTGCAAACCTCAGCAAGCACCGAGTTTGAGAATGTAAGCATGGCAATCCGATATGTGAACCCAGAGAACAACACAGTTGAGAAAGGTGTGAGCATCACAGGACCACAACCTGCAGTCACTGAAACATCAATGCAAGCAACATTGACAGGGAGGAAGGAAATAGAATAAAATAATAATCATTTGTATCAATTGTCTTCCCATTGTTTATCGATTTACTCGAGCAGGTGCCAGTAATGCCTCAATTTGTTGGGAATGAGGTGCATTACAGTTACTGTTTTTGGCATATCATATATACCATGGGTAGCTTGTCAGGCTCCGCTGTGGCTCTGGGTTCATCCCAGGGGAGCCATTCTTTTTCTATTTCAGACCATCAACCATCCAGTGCCCATGGGGCAGAGCCCTGGGGGGGTATAGACAAGCCTATCTCCTGTCTGCCACCTTTCAACGCAGTCGGGCACTGTAGCCACACATGCAACACCTCAAGGGGCAGAACATATACATATATAAACATATATATTTTATGGAAATTAAATGTAATTTTCAGAATAAAGAATAAATATTTTATGTTAAGTAAATTCTAAGCAGAGTTCCATTATAGAATTATTTAGTAGAATTATAATAATAGTTTAATTGTTATTACTCTAGTTTTTAATATACAGTTTCCATTTATAAAGTTCTAAGTTTGCTGCTAGATTACTATTATTTGCACAAAACAATAAAATTTGGATTTATTCAGTAGAATAAAATTTGCCTTAAGTTGGTAAAAAGACCCTGAGTATCATTGATAGACTCTACCCTCAAAATAAAAATCATTCTGAGCTTATCAAATGAGCATATGTAGAATTATAATAAGATGTGATTTTTATCTTGCAGACAACTGTTTTATATTGAGAAAATAGGTTTTAATATTCTAATCCATTATTAATATTAACATTATAAATAGTATAATTATCCCCCCAAGTAATTTTAAATAGGAAATTATGAAAATTGTTGCCAAAATAATAATAGCAATGAAAAAATTAGAATAAACATACTATTCTTAATTATTTTACACCTTGTCTGTGTACTAAACACACCTTTTGTGTACTATAGTTATTGTAAGTAATTAATTAATTAGAATAAATGTTTTACTTTGAAAATTCTAGTTAGTAATGGTATAGTAATGCATTTCGTTTTTCAGATAACATGGAAAAATGATTGCTTATTTATAAATATTACATATAAAAGGATATTTCTTTAACGAAATTACCTTGTATGCTAATTTAAATAATATTTTGAGTATTTTTTCCACACACTAAAAGTATATGAGTGTGTCTAAGCTAATTAAATATTAGTTTATGTTAATTATACATATCTTAGCAATTATGATGCTATTTCACCAAAGCTATAAGTGAATTTAGAAACAGCTTACTTTGAAAAATGTGCATGAATGTTAGCTTATTTTTTAAAATATTAACTTCAGGAAGTTATTGAAATCTTTACTAAATAGTAAACAATGTGACTTATTTCTAACACCGTATACCACTAATTTCCTATATATTTACTTTACTTAGCAACATTTGCTTACTAATTTTATTTTAAATGGAAATCATTAAGAATAAATAATATAAAGGGATCTATTGAAAACAAATTTAGAACTTTTCAATAAACTTAAGCATGCAATAGGATACTAAAACTTATCTTGGAAAAGACAAATAAGGTGGAAAACACAAATAAGGTGTTTCTTTTTTTACTTTATTTTTAAACTAATTCCCACCATTCTCTCCTAACTTGTAGAGTCTCCTTTGATAGGTCTGTTATGAACCTTATGGGGCCTCCTTTGAATATAATTTCCTTTTGTGATTTTGTTCCTTTCAATATTGTCTTGGTTTTTTGCTTTTGTCATTCTAATCATAATATGCCTTAGACATTTTCTTTTTGTGTTTATTTTTGCTTAGGCCTTTTGATCCTCTTCGAACTCGGTGATTGTAATTAGCAGCTGTGGAAAATTCTCATTGATGACTTTTTTAGTAGTGGTTCTTCATTTGACTTTTGCTTCCTTTCCCTCAGAATTCCAATGATTATTATATTGTTTCTCTTCATCTCATAGTTTTTTGATTTTCTGCTCTTTTCTTTTCTTTTTCCCTTTTAATCATCTTCTGTTGTATTCTTGAAGCTTCTTAAATCTCACTTGGAGATTCTTGATCCTTTCCTATGCTACTGTTACTCTGCTACTCATACCTACTATCGCAATTCTTATATCAGCTACCACCGTCCCCATTTCTTCCGTTTCTAACTGCAGTTTTAGCATTCCTCTCTCATGCTTTCTTGTACTTTTCCAGACTATCTGTGCTCACTAAACAAAATCAGAATGGTGTCACTAATGTCATTCTTGGAGAATTTAGAAAATGGTTGGCAGAGAATTCCATGCTGTTAATTTTGCTCATTGAGCTTGACATTATGTATTTTCTGGCTTCTGCTGTGTTGAGGGTAAATCTTTGTAGTTTGCTCCCCTAGGGAAACCCTGATGGAATTAGGCTAGGGTTTGCTTTTCTCCTCCCCTACCTGTGTTCTACTGAGAAGAATTATGAGTATGATCAGTACGTGTTGTGTTAGGGGAGCAGGATGTGGAGATGAACCTGCTAAGGTGACACAGAGGCTGCCAGGACCTGTTTGGAAGCCAGGGGAGTCTGCTGTGCTTATGTTAATTCCAGCTCAACTCTGCCAATAGTTTAATGTGTGGGCCCAAGGATAAAATGCTGCCAATCCAATCTAGCTGTTTTCAAGGACCTATAGGGATAAGGTGCTATGAATCAAACCAGGACTGGCTTAATGCAAGGAAAGTAACTTAACCCCTTTAATATTTCTCCAGCTCAAGACCTCATGTCTTAATTCTTGATAGAAAAAAGTATAATATATATGGAAAATACTTATATTAACCATATCTTTAAGAAATTGTTCAAATTGTGAATACACTATATAAGAGAAAATAGTTTCTGAATTATTAGACTTAGAAACAATCAGATCTTTTGTAAAATGTCATCCAATGCCCAGTTCCCCATTTTTTTAAACTGTTTTCCTGAAAAGTACTGCCATATAGTAACACATATATATTCTGTAGGTAAGTAAAAAGGATAATGGAAACATTAAAAAATAGCAAGATTATTATAGTGGCTCTCCAGGGTACACTTGAAAAGTGCTTTTGTGTAGTATTATCCACAGACTCATGGATTTGAACAGACTTTCTGGAAGAAGAAATATTTTTATACTTAGGAGGCATGGTCTAATATATGAAAACCTCATTATGAAAACTTTGGAATAATTTAATGCGATTGAATATATCTGTCTGAAATATAAAGGACAATAAAACACCAATGCAAAATTAAAAGTCAGTTAACCCATCATTAGAATACAGATATATTCCTGTCATTCTATGATTACTTACATAGAATATCACTTCACTTGTATCACGCCCGCCCCCCGCGAGCCTCACACGCCGACCTCCCCCCCTATATGGGCCCTTTCCATCCGCTCCTCTCCACCCCACAGCCCACATCCCCCCCCGAGTTTTTTTAACGGCCCGGATCTGACCAGTGCTCCGTGGGGAGAGCTTCTCTCCCCGCTGCCGTGGCGCCGGGCTGTTTCTAGCCCTGGCCACCACCCCAGAGGCCCTCACAAAAGCCGACCTCCCCCCCTACCCATGGGGTCCGCCATTTCCACATCTGATTCCCTCACACTCTCCACCCGCACAGACTACCCGCTCTCTAGGTTCATCAATAAATGCTTTATTTAGAGGTATTACAAAGTTCCCACCGGCAAGCCTGCAAGTTGTCTGGTATTGATATGCCAAATACCGTAACTTTTTATTAGGTCATTCCTGTGATCTAATATAATTGTTTGAGGATCTTTATGTTCCTGGATGCCTTTGGTTCTACTAGCATGGACAGGACATATGGAGATTACTGGGCCCGCCTGGCAGTAATTAATGGGAAGATAGTGATAGTGATAGTGATTGTATCACTAGTCTTCCCGTTGTTCATTGATTTGCTTAAGTAGGCACCAGTAACATATCCATACGTCCTGTCACGAGTTAGTGTAGCACAAGGTCATTTGCTCACTCCAGGAACACAAAGAGCCTAAAACCACTACTTCAGGTCTTGGGAATGAGGTCTAAAATTGTTACTGGTTTTGGCATATCAAATACAACATGGGTAGCTTGCCAGGCTCTACCGCTTTGGGTAGTACAATCTCAGTAGTAGGCTCTCATGTTGTGCATTTAGTGATGAACTGCAATGGAGAGAGATCAGCTTTTCTCTTGGGTGGAGCTCTGAGGGAGCTGTGGAGTCCGGATGTTGATAATGACTGTCCTCAATGGTGTGGGGGTAACTCTGGCTTCTTGCTAGGATCTACTGGGTTGACGGGCCAGGGCTAGAACCTGCCTAGAACTGTATACAATGCATAAATGTGAAAGATCCTGGGAAGGATATGGTCTTACTTCTATTATTGTCTAAGACTGTTGCGCAGCTGCTCTGCAGCCCTGCACCGCACCACACAGTGGTGGTTTTGGTGTGTCTATTTTCCGGGGTTGCAGGCTGTGATGGCTGGGAGCTTGCAGCCACACCCGCCAACATGGAGGTGTAGAAATTTGAGAGGCGCAAATTCCCTCTCTAAGTTCAGCCAGCATGGCCCCCTTGCACGTGTGAACAAACCCTTGGATCTATGTTGGTCTATACCAGGGCTGGCAGAGCCATTTACCTCCCTACAGAACTCCATGAACTTTTCCACATGGGCCCGAGTAGTGCACCTGTGGGTCTGGAGTGTCTCTCTTCCAGGGTTGCAGGCTGTGGTGACTGGGAGCTTGCAGCCACGCCCGCCAACATGGAGGTGGAGGAATGGGAGGAGGAGCCTCCCATCATCATCATCATCATCATCATCATCATCATCATCATCATTTACTTACAAGGTATAATTGAGCCATTATCACACACTTTATAAAGGAACCTCAATTTTGTATTTTAAGTTAACAATAGCTCCAATTTTATGTGAACTTGCAATTGAGATAGGCATTGTTGAAAATGTATTGGTGTATAACACACAAACAAAAACAAGCTAGAATCTTGATGGCTTTGTTTGTTGACTGGACTAATATTGGTTTTTCCTTCCTATCAGATATGACTCCTTGATATTAGGAAGTCTTACGATATGAGCTCCTTGATATAGATAAGACTTAGACTCTTGTGTTCTTTTTAGCCATAATATTAAAGAGCCCTTTATCTTTCAGCAAATAGGTGGTTTTGGCTATTGACTAGAAGCTCAGCTGGGGCTAAGGAGAACTCTGGTTTTCATTCAGATACTCTCATTGTACATGAAATTTGCTGGTAGAAAATTATCCAAGAAGATGCTATTCATGTATTTATAGTTGAAGAATATCTAGTTAAAGCATTACTTTAAAAGTAGATAACATTTTGCCACCGTATGGATTGAGGCAATTTCAGGGACAGTGCAGAATCTAGAATAAAGTTATACAATTCACCTTTATATTTATGAAGAATCAGAATATTAGTATCTAGATTTAAAATCTATATTTTTATATTAAGTCTACCCAAGAAAGATCTTAAATGGATGACAAACTTGGAGCAAAGAGAGTTTAATTAGCAAAAAGCTCTGGGCCGATGAGATAGTACAGCAAGACAAGCATTTGCCTTTTGTGCAGCTAAGCCAAATCCCATCCCCAGAATGCTGATAGAAGCTTATAGCATCAGGAGTAATCCAGATGTTCCCCAGCACCACACCCCTCCCCCCCCCCACATACCCCAAAAAGTAAAATTCCCAATTATTAAAGAGAATGGCAGAAGAAGCTATTTAAACAAGATTCTGGCACAAAAAGATAGTAAATAGCACTGTCCTTAGGATTTGAATCATAGTGTTTTGTGGAAAATACTCAGAAGTTAGCTTGAGCATCTGAAATTTCTATTTTTTATCTTCTTGAGGAACTACCTTGTCACTAACAGTGTAGAAGGGGAAGGGGTCCTCTCACTGCTATGTATCCTACTCAGTTCTTGTCATTTCAGGTCCTTTGTATGACTATTAAACAAAGTAGTCATCCTAATAGGTATAATGTGGTATCACATTGTTGCCTTAAGTTTAAGTTTTCCAAATAGTTAGAGTTGATAAATATATTTTCATGCATCTATGGACCATCTGCATATCTTCTTTAATGATATGTTTATTCAGATTCATATTCTGCTCCCACTTTGATTAAGATATTCTTTGGTCTCCTGTATTCTCTGAATATTCTGGATATTATCACCTTATTGGACATACAATGTGAAATATCTTATTCTGTTCAGTATTGGAAGGGCCTCTCGCCCCTTGTGAATCCGGTGGAGCTGAATGAGCGCCCAGCAATGCCTGAAAGCGATCTCGCAAGCCTCACACCAAGTGGTTGCGCTCATGGATGATGAGGGTCAGTGGGAGCTCAGTGCCTTGACACACTAGCTGTAGAATTTCTCCCCAGTGTGGATGAGGCGGTGTCGGTTGAGGTGGGAGATGGACATGAAACCCTTCCAGTACACGTGATACCAGTAGGGCTTCTCGCCCCTGTGGATGCGCTCATGCTGGATGATCAAAGTGGTCTGGCTGAAGGCTCAGCCACGCCTCGCCGCAACTGAATGGCTTCTCCCCCGTGTGGATTCACTGAAGTAATGCAAGGACGAGCTCGATTTGAAGGCATTGCCGCACGTGCTGCACAGACCCAGTGATACAGATGCTCCTTGGTCCTCGGAATGCACTAAAGGGGCCTGGAAGCACCAGCATATGTTCCATTTGCTTCGGGAGCAGTTTTGCTCAAAAGATAGAGGGCCCTGTATTCTCTAGATCTAAACTCTCTCTGGATCTTCAAGTACAAGGGCACCACACCCACTCCACAGCTATGCTCTACTGTCGGGAAGGCCTACCTCTGAAGCCAGCAGGGAATGGATGAAAACTCAGGAATCCGGCAAGGTTTTAAAATACTTTTACTTATCACAGGTTCAAGCATACAAATCAGCAACAGAAAAACCCTGTGCTTAGTAGGATTCCGGCTAGAACCCCAACCAAACGAGTGCCAAGATGGCGGCCACCACATGTTAAGGCCCTGTAAAGAGGAGACAAAAGACAAAACTCCAAAGAAGGATGCGAGCCCAAAAATAGAGCCCAAAAAGAGAGCCCAAAAGGAGAGCAAGAGAGGAAGAAGCCTAGTTTTATACCCCTGCAACTCAGACCTCCCACTATTATGGGAAGCAGGGAAGGTCAAATGCCCTCAGGTAATTTCTCCCAGCACCTCACCTAGGCCCTTTTATATGCTAATGTCTTGAGCCAAGATTTGCCTGGAAAAGCCTTAATAGGGTAGAGAAGGGGTTTCTGAGATGGCATGCCTCTGTACCAAAGACTATACTAATGCCAGTTAAATATTTCTCCAAGCCTCTCACCTACTTCACAGTAGTTTTGTATTTTAGTTGCCTTTGAATTATCAGGGAGCCATGCTTGTTTGCCTGGAGGCAAACAGCATTACTTTCTGGGCTAATTACTTAGAGAACCAGTGTGGCCAGGCAAATATGCTGGTAAGATCTAGCTAGTCCCATGATGATTACGTGGCATGAGAGAATATTTATACCAGTCAGTACAGAATACATGGTCAGATAAACTGCCACATTTAAACTACCACCCTATCTACGAAGTGACCTGCAGGAGGCAACCCAGGGCAGATGCCGAGATGTCCTGCAACACTCTACAAGACCCCTCAAGATGCCACCAACCCTCAATAACCCCGGCTTTCTACACCTTTGTACAATGGAGTCCAACATTGCTCCAAGGGTTGCTCTCACACGTGCAGGGGAGGGCCAGGCTGGCCAGACTTGGAGCAGGGATTTGGGCTCCTCTGCCCTTTCCTCCACCTCCATGCCAGCTACCCCAGAAGAGAGTCATGCCAGAACCACAGCTCCATCGGACGGCCGTGCGGCAATCTTAAATAGTACTAGATGTTAGGATTAGGTCCTTCCCAGTATCTTTCATATTTTTACACTGTATACAGTACTAGGCAAGTTCTAGTTGTGACCTGTCATCCCAGTGAGACTAGCAGGAAGCCAGAGCAACCCCCACACCATGAGGTCAGTCATTCTCAACATCCAGACTCCACAGCTCCTCAGAACTCCACCCAAGAGAAAACCTGATCTTTCCCCATTGAGTTTCATCAGTAAATGCTCAAGATGAAAGCCTTACTGAGAGTATACCACCTACACTGCAGAGCCTGGCAAGCTACCCATGTTTTATTTGATATGCCAAAACACCAGTTACAATTATCGACCTCATTCTTATGACCTAAAAAGAATGGTTTGAGGTTTTTCCTGTTCCTGGAGCAAGCAGATGCCTCTGGGGTACACTCGCTTGCAACAGGATGTATGGAGATATTACTGGTGCCCACTCCAGCAAATTGATGAACAACAGAAAGACATGTCATACAAGTGATTCAGTATTGCATTTTCTTTCATTATTTTTTTTCCTTTTTCTATTTTGCTCTGCAGAAGTTCTCCCTTGTTTAATGTATACTCACCCTTATTATTCCATTTATGCCACCCATATTTTTCTATATATTTAATGAGTTCAGGTATAGCATTCAAACCTTCAATACATTTTAAATATGTTAAGTTATTTAAATTACTTTGTATGTGACTGTAGAGTGTTCACAATACCATTCACAAAAAATATTTACCTTTCTCCATTGTTAGCTCTTTGCTTTTTGGGTCATGCCGAACTTTGCACAGGACTTACTCCTACTCCTGACTCTGAGGTCAGAGATCATTTTAGGCTGTGCTCAGGGAGCCATATGTGGAATTGAGGACTGGACCAGAGTTAGCATATACAGGACAAATGCCTTAACCCTGTAAGCACTCACTGTTAACTTTTGACCCCTTTGTCAAAAAGAAATAGTTGTCTGGTTTTATTTTGAACTCTCAGGTCATATAAATTTAACTGTTTTTGTCTTATCATAGTTCAGTTTTTATTTTGGGGGCCAACCCTAGCTGTGGTCAGAGCTTATTCTTGATTCTGCTAAGGCATCACTCCTGGCATTTGAAACATTTGTAGTGCCAGGAACTGAACCAAGATCAGAATGTGAAAGGTAAAATCTCAATCCTTGCCCTTGCTCACTACCTGTATATTTTAGTTCTATAAACTTGTTTTAATTTCTAGCACTTTGTAGACTAGTTGACATCAGTGAGAGTGGTTTATTTATGTATTTATTATTTATTTATTATCTTGTTCAAGAATATATATATTAATTTATTATTTGGTGTCTATTTGGATATATTCCATGATTTAATATATTTTTTCTATTTCTGAGAACAATTTTGGAGGAGTTTTGGTAAGGATTGCACTGAACCCGTATATTGTTATAGGTAATAAATAGTTTGAGGACACTATGCTAGTTTCCCATAGATGTATTATCTGCTTTGTAGATTATAAACTGTTCTAATAGTTTTTTTTCCAAAATACACTATTTTTTTAAAATATTTTATTATACCACCATTAGATATACAATTACAAGATGTTCATGTTTGACTTTTGGTTCTATAGTGTTCCAACACTCATCCCTCCACCCCTGCCCATCTCCCATCACCATGTCCCACCTCCCTCTCCCTTCCCCCAGCCTGCCTCCTGGCAAGTTCTTTATCTCCTTTCTCTCTCTCTCTCTCTCTCCCTCTCTCTCTTCCTTGCTTCCCTTTCTTACACATTGTAGATTGTAATATGTTCTAGAACATGACTGGTTCCACTAGTTTGATGTACAGGCTCTGTGCCACAAAAATGGCAGCTAATATGGTGAGTGAGTCTCATCTGGCTGCTTCCAGGGCCCTACAGAAGTGATGGCCCGCATCCAAAACCAATCTTACCTCCTGGTAGCCTCATGGTCAACTGAACTAGGGGAGAGCCAGATGGCAGCTCTCCCTCGTGCATCTCAGTCTCTGTATCATGGCCAAGAGCCCTTAGGCAGTTTGTGAGCGGGGCCACCAGGCCTCTAGAACAGGTTAGAGAGGGGAATGGGGGACCTGAGCTCCATCTCCAGGAATACCCTGTTAATTCCACCTCCAAAAACCTCTTATTGGGTCTCGAACTTCGGATGCTCTGAGCTGGTCTTGAGATCAGCATCTCTCTTGCATGGGTTCTGATGAGCTGTGGGGTTTGGACCATGAAAATGGCATCTATTATGGTGAGCGAGTCTCATCCGGTTGCCTCCAAGGCAGGCCCTACAAAGGTGGGCCAACACCCAAAACCCATCTTGCCTCAGGGAGCCTCATGGTCAGCTGAGCTAGGGCAAAGCCAGATGGAAGCTCTCCCCCATGCTTCTGAGTCTCTGCATCATGGCTGAGAGCCCTGAGGCAGTTCACGGGCAGGGCCACCAGGCCTTTGGGACAGGTCAGGGAGGGGAAGGGGTACCGCAGCTCCATCTCCAGGAACACCCGGTGAGTTCTGCCTCCGAAAGTCTCCTACCTGGGCCTCGAATCGACTGCTCTGAGCTGGTCTTGAGATCAACGTCTCTCTTACATGGATTCTGATGAGCTGTGGGGTCCAGACCATGATAATGGAGGCTATTATGGTGAACAAGTCTCATTCGGCTGTTTCAAAGGCCCTACAGAAGTGACGGCCCACTCCCAAAACCTATCTTGCCTCCTGGGAGCCTCATGGTCAGCTGAGCTTAGGGGAGAGCCAGATGGCAATTCTCCCCATGCATCTGAGTCTCTCATCTTTCTATTGCTATTTCTGTCTCTGTATTTCTCTCTTCTCCTACATCTTCTTAAGACTTGCCTTATGGTTTATGATGCTATTATCTATGTGGATATTCAGTAATGAGTTCTAGTGTGAAAATATAGTTCCTCATTCCCCATCAACCACCCCAGTGTGTTACAACTGCAATAATCATTATGGTGTACAGATGTGAAGATCCTGAAGGACCTGGTTCTTGCCTACTTTGTTATCTAAGCCTCTTGTGCAGCTGCGCAATGCCACAGCTGTGTGTCTGGTCTGTCCCTTGTCCGGTTTATGTGGTTGCGGAAGCTGCAAGCCCGTAGCCACACCCACCAGCATGGAGAAAGAGGAGCCCAAATCCCTGATCCAATTCCGCCAGCGTGACTTCCTCCCCATATGACTGCTTTACCCTAGGAACTACATTGGTCTCAGACAGGGACAGCCAGTTTCTCAGAATCACCATTGGCTGCTCCACATGGGCCAGGCAGCGCAGCTGTGTGTCTGGCCTGTCCTTTGTCCAGTTCATCTCTATTGTTACTGTTTTTGGCATATCGAATACACCACAGGAAGCTTACAAGGCTCTGCCATGGCTCTGGGCTCATCTCAGGGGGACCAGTCTTTTCCTATGTCAGACCATCCACCATCCAGGGCCCTCAGAGTAGAGCCATGGGGGTGTAGACAAGCCTATCTCCTGTCTGCCACCTGCCAATGCAGCTAGGCACCACAGCCACACCTGCAACACCTCGAGGGGGCAGGTGGCCCTACACTAATTTTTTTATAACATTATCCAAGAACACAGCCAGAGAAGTAAACAGTGCGTAGGGACATCTGTCTTGCATGGAGTCAACCCCACGTTGTATCTCTAGCATTGCATATAGACCCCATAACACCACAAGGAATGATTGCTGAGCATAGAACCAGAGGTAAATCCTGAGCACTGCTGGGTGTGACCTCCAACAAAACAAATAAAATGTCCTGTTCCTTATTTTATAATTTTCTGAAAATGACTTTATTTCTTTTTGTTTGTCTTTGTACCCATATATTAAATTCATTAGTTTCATAAAACATTTAAACTCTTTATAAAATAGAATATTTATATGATATTATTTGTATGACAAAATATTGAACTGAATTGGTCTGTGCTAAATATATTTATGATTACTACATGCATTTTCTTGTGTTGTTAATTTATTCCCAAAAAGACATGAGGTTCACAGAGAAGCAGTTTTGTTATAGTTGAAAAGAGGAGGTACATTTTTCTTGTCATTGCTTATGCTTT
Organism: Cryptotis parvus; assembly: GCA_021461705.1. Taxonomy (NCBI): domain Eukaryota; kingdom Metazoa; phylum Chordata; class Mammalia; order Eulipotyphla; family Soricidae; genus Cryptotis; species Cryptotis parvus. The sequence continues at coordinate 54,401 of JAJIBD010021754.1, forward strand.
GATGGTTCATTCATTGAAACCCTTTTTATTTTCCTGGTCATAGTTTTCATTTTATGGAAACGGATAAATATTTTTCTGTTATTTTTATTAATAGTGCAAAAATTCCAATCAATATTTATATTACCAGATTTGACAGAAAAACATAAAAGATGAAATTTAAGTATGCTCTCAAATAAGCATGTACTTCTTTGTGATAAATTCCAAAATGAGAAATATTCAGCTAAATAGAATTCAATATGTTACTGGCACAAAAGACAAGAATTTAAGGGCTCATTGATAAGTTTTACAATCAACAACAAATACTGATTTGGACAAATTTTTTATGATCCATATTATTCAATTGTATATGAAATAGGGAAATTAAAAACAATACCAAAAAGATTTTGGAAGAGAGTTTTCTAAGAGTTTTTTCATTCCAATAGTGTTTGGAATACCTAAAATTATGTGATGTGAATGATAATTAATATTTGCATTATTTAATTTTTTAGATTAACTTCTATTGGTGTCCTATGTATGAACACCACTTTTCAATTCATTCTTGTTTATAATTTAGTATGTTTATGTCTCATAGACTACATAGCCTAAAAACCAGAAATATAGTTTCTCAGAATTCTGAAGAGTGGAAATATGAGATTAACATGTCAGCAGTTTTGGTTTCTTCAGAGACCCCCTTATCTTGTTTGGTTTAGAAATCTTTTCTTTGTCCTCATATAACTCAGTCCTATGTATATATCTTTATCCTAATTTATTCTTCTTATTAGTATGCCATAATAATGGCAATGATATTGGATTCAAAATGACTAAAAATTAACTTTAGTAACTCTTTGAACATCGTATCTAAAATACACTCTGAAATGTAGGTTAAAATTTCAACGTACAAATTTAAAGAGTGGGGAGGGAGTTCTACATACACATCAAAGATAAGCTTTTAATTTTTTGCATTGTTGAAAATATCAAAATTTTGCTGAAAATATCATGAGTACTTATCCTGTACAATTGTATCCCAATTTAGGGAATGAACTGTGTTCTTGTTATTCCTTGAATACATTATTATTATTTTATTAAACATTATTGAAATGACTTCTACCAAACAGCATTTTGGAAATGGAGAAATGACTTGAAGAATTGGAGTACATGTCCTGTATACAGAAGACCCAAATGAAACTCTCTGTATAAAACGGCCCCACTCTGTGTTCTTATGATGAATGGAATTTTTCTAAAAATTCATTTCTTAGATTCACTGTACTAAATTTGACTATACCCTCTCCTTCTCATGATATATTATCCTTTACAATTTTCATTCTTTCCAAGAATTTAAGAAAACTTGAGAGAGTGCACCATTCTTATCTATATATTACAGATTGGGAAACTAAGATATTGAGAAATGGATGAGGATTAGACATTAAGTAAGGGAATTCTAAAATCCTTTATGCCTTTAAAATGAAATGTCTCATTTTCCATCTCCACTTCTTTTCTTACACCGTTTACTTCCTTTTCCTTGCCAAATTGCCTGCAGGTGCTCATCACTATGGAGCAATATCAAAGCAGCTCAGCACCACTGCACTAGTACCTCAAAGAATTGAAAAACAACCATGGGTTGCATTTGAACAACACTAGCTGAGGGATTACACTATGTTTTTCCTGCCTCTATGTTCCATCTCCCACCAATATGTGCTAAATCAATTCCATTCATAGAGAAAGAAGAGTCTAATTGGCATGCAGAAAGTTTAATTGAAAGAGATTAAAAAGTTATTACATACAATGCCATATTGAACTCAACTTGGAATCCTACAAATGATTGAATATGCATGCAATGCTGCTATAGCTTTCAAAAATATTTGTAGCATATAAAATATTTGAGGAAATTATTTATGTGCTCAGGTAAAATTAAAGCATTAACTTTGATGTGATTCTTATTAATACAAGAGCATTTAACTTTGTGACAATAACTATTGTATGAAGTAACACACAAAGAAAGTATTCTAATAAAGATAATCACAAAACTATGAAATAACATACAGAAATTCAAAATTACTATAGCACAATTTTCGAGATAGATATGTGCCAATATTTCTTTAATTACTTCTGTCAAAATTTCATATTCCATCCATGTGTAAAGGATCCACAATCTTTTCAGAATAAGATTACTCAATTTTCTCCAAAAAGATGGATCATTAGACCCTCAAGAGACTAAATAGTAACAAATAAGAGCATATTGGCCAAAAACGACATTTTGTCCATTATTTGATTCAGTCTATTTGGCTTACGTAGCCCTACAAAGTGTAGTGATGAACACATTGTTTACATACTTTTATTCTTTATAATAAAATGTTACTTATCCATTTGATCAACCTTGATAATTGTTCATTTGTATACTAAAAGTTTGCTCAATAGAGTTAGGATGAAAATAGAAACTGCAAATTTAAAGTAACAAATATAGAAATGGTGGTGAAAATAAAATGTAAATCTGAATAATAAAAAATATGTCAATTTATATCTAAGGAATAAAATGTAAATAGGAATAATTTAATGCATAATTCAGAAGCTCTTTGTATAAGTTGAGCAATATGTGGACAGAATACTGATTTCAATGAAAGAGAAATGGAATGGTAAAAGAATTGGAGATATATCACGATTACTGAAGTTACATATATGCATGCAACAAGCAGTGATTCGAAAGAATAGGAAAGAGAGAATTAGAAATAATACTTAGAAAAATACGTGGTGAGACATTTTTAATAATGAAACAAATTAATTTCCTCAAGAAACTTTGGATTCTATCCTGGATGATTTAAAGACAACTTCAACCAGACATACCAGATTTTTTTTCCTAAACTGAATGCAGAAATCTAAATTGCTACTTGAATAAAATAGCACATAATATCCAAATAAAATATAAATAAATTAGCTAACTTTTAAAATAAGACTGGAAGGATCAGAGAGATGGATGATTAAGGTGTTCGTCTTTTATGCAACTGACACCTATTTGATTCTTAGCACAGCACAATGCCCAGAGCCCGCAAGGTATGATCTCTGTGCACAAAGCTAGGATGAGCCATGGGCACAGGTGGGTATTGCTCAAAGAAAAGTGAAAAACACTTAAACTGTATCTTCCTATAAAATAATAAATATCACCTTTAAACTGATGTATTTTCCTAAGTCTCTCTGATTGTGAATCCACAGAGTCCTTTTATTTCTGTTATCTCCTTAGCTAAATGTGGTGCATAAAATGGAAAATAATGTTACTGGAGATTAACAGCAAATGCTATAATTTCTGTCCATACATAAATCTAGGTCAAAGGACAATTTCAAGTATTTTAACATAAAATACTTTTATTATTAGCTTATTCCTCTTTAATAATAGCTGGGTTTGTATTTATTTTTTATTACACAGTTTCACACAGGTGTGTCTGAGACTTGGTTCTCTCTGTAAAATTGTTTTCAGGTAACTTGAGTGTATATAGCTTCTTTGGAAAATACAAGCTATTATTTTCTTATTTTCTTTTCCTCTACTCTACCCAAAAAGTGAATTTAATTAGCTTTATCATATTATCAAAATTTTGAAAGTCATCAAACAGCTATTTTTGTATTGAAGTTAAAACTTATTCTTTATTATAAAATCATTTATTATCTTTATTTTGAGCAGAGTATAAAATGATAATAATCTTAAGGACTTGAAGCTTCTTAATAACATCAGGTTTCTTTATGTTAGTTTTAATTTTAAATTATTTTTGCAAAATGATGATCTACTATTCTCTTTGACTTTCACTCTCTTTCCCTCATGTATTATGTTTAAGAAAAAGACACACCATAAAATCTATTTCATAAATCATTTTAGGAAAATATATCATTCAATAACTGCAGATAAATTGTCAAATACTTTACTATAGATTATTATGAATTATGTTTGTCTTTTTTTCTAGTCAGTAATATCAGATTCTTCTCTCCGTCTTCCGTTCCCAGAGCCAGCTCAGCATTCCATTATTTAAAAAAAATAATGTAACTGTGTATCTGTATTATCAAGTTTGTGCTAGATTATTGGGTATTAGAATTAGAATGCAAAAGTTTATCTTGCTTATAGCATATATACTTCACATATGTACTTCACACATTTTCTTGTGCTTTGCTTCCATTGCCCACAGGATAACATGGCACCTGTTCCATATATTTAAACCAATTTGATATAGGTTTAAAGAGTATTTCATATCAAGATATTCCATTATTATGAAAAAGGTAAAATCAACTATTTTTCAGTGCCAGACCAAAAGACATAATAATTTAAACTCATATTGAATTGACTAAAAAAGGTGAAATGTCTTGTTTGTTACAAATCAGTTGAAGACGGTATCTATTAAGATTCTTCATTCCTATGATTGTATTTTATTAGCAATTCTTTACTTATAACCCCATCTAAATTTGAATTCAAATGGTCACACAATATTTTTCAGTTATTTGTATACAGGTTATGTGACATACCACTGGCTATGCTATTATTTATACTTGATTTGAATGCTCATGGACTACCGCACCATTAACAGGTCAATAGCCTTCATCACAGTCCCTTCTCTTCCTCATCCTCTTTTCAGCCTAAGTTCGCTGCTTTGCTCTTTTGTTTCCATTGAAGATTGTGTTTTTCTTTTCTTTTTTATTTCCAGACATGAGATCACCTTGTATTTTTTGTCTTTTTTTCTTCTGACTCACTTCCCTTAAAATGATTCCTTCCAATTCCATCCAGGTTAGAGCAAACTACAGGATTTCATCTTTTCTCATAGCTGAGTAGTATTCCATTATGTATGTATATACTGTTACTTTGTAACCCATTTTCTGTTGCTGAACACTAGGCATGCTTCCATATCTTGGCTAGTATAGTATAAATAATGTTTCAATCAATATATGCATGTATATCATTAAGAATTAATGTTTCGGTGATCCTGGGGCAGATGCACAGGTGAGTAATTTCTTAGTCATTTTGGAGAGGTCCTGCACTGTTATTTACAAGGCTGAACCTAAAAGCCATTCATATAAGTATAAAAGGAGTATAATGTAATGCGATGCTTCACCAAAAGCAGTTAGAGCTAGTAGGATTCATCACAACATAGTCATAGGCATATTATAACAAGACTTTTTACCATCACTTTATCATGTTATTATGCAGAATGTTCAAAAAAGACGTTTTAAATGTCTTTAAAACATACACATTACAGAAAGCTCTTTAATAACATAGATCCTTAAAATCTTACAGTAAGTAGCATAACTTTCTAACAACCAATTAGTTTGCTAGTTGAACACTGAAAAAAATAACTAAACTGACATTTCTAGAGAGTTAACACACTTATCTAGACTCCCTCATATAAAGATAAAGAATCAATTCTACAGAATGCATAAAAGTGATGTACATTGTAAGCCAAAATGCAGACAGAAATATTTATACAATTTATTTTTTCTTGTAAGCCAATGTTATTGTTGAATCACTACATTCCTACATTTGTGTTTTATGGACAAATTATTTATATTTATTTTACAATGAAAGACAAATACATCCAAAAGTTCTTAAAATATAAACTTAAAGGATGAATCTTAAATGAGAAATTTAGAAAATTTTAAAAAGTATTTTCTGTAGTTTCAAAACTTTGCTTATGAATATTCATATATATTAGATAAAAGCCCTTATTACTAAAATATTCAAAAAGATTTAAAAGGCATATTGTGATCAATCATAACTAGAGATACTTCTAGTATGCAAAGAATGAGTTTGCATCAGGATCAGAAAGCATGAACAATGCAACAATCATCACTATTGATAAATTGTTGAATCTATGGCCTAATACTAAACTTTCATAATTAGAAAAAAGCATTAAAAAATCAAAACTAAATAAAATCTCAATTAAATTAGAATTACTCACTCTGTTATCTTTATTTATATGCTGATATCGGTCTCCTGGTAAACATAGCACTTGTCATTTGGTATTTACCAAAACTGTCTATTTTTCAAACTTCTACAAAATTTTACACAATTTACTACACCTTATAATTGTCATGCATGCACACAAAACTTTGAATTATTTTATTATTTTTCATTGTTCTTCCTGCTTATCATAGTTTGCAATAGAATTAGCAGAATGTATACCAATGTTTTGATTCTGAGTTTTTCTTCTTGGCTGGAAAACATTTAAATGCTCCAAATGTTTTCTTATTTGATGTGGTACCTCACTTACTAAAATCCCTCCTTAAATGACATTGATATTAATTTCATTTCAAAAAGTCTTTTCCCTTCTACTTTTTTTTATGTTTGTTTGTTTGTTTTTTTGGGTCACACACCGGAGTTGCTCAAGGGTTTCTCCTGGCTCTGCACTCAGGAATTACTCCTGGCGGTGCTTGGGGACCATATGGGATGCCGGGGATCAAACCCAGGCCGGCACAGGCCGGCCGTGGTGCAAAGGCAAACGCCCTACCACTGGGCCATCGCTCCGGCCCGCCTTCTACTTTTTAATTCCCTAAACTTTATCTATAGTTTCCAATTTTACGTAGCACTTAACACTTATCAAGTACATATATTCAAAGTTTTAATTCAACTTTTATACATTGCTTGTTCTTTATCAACCCTCATCCCTTCCAGACAGTAGCTTTAAGATAAACATTTTACAACAGAGTAAATGAGTCATAAAATGACGCTTTGAGTACAATCACATCTACAATGTCAATATACAACCAATAATTCATCTGATCTAAAGACCTTCAATCTCTATGCACGCTTTAAAACTGTAAGCAGAGTTCTAATATAGATGCTTATAGTGTATACTTTATGCAAATTTTGATGATTAAAAATGTTCTTTGACAAAAGATGAAGGTGAAATGATTCTAACCAGTCATATTATTTTCCCTGAATAGGTGTGTATGAAAGCATTACGTTTAAAGACAAAATGATAGCACAGCATGTAGTACAATAGCTGTCTTGAACACATCCATGCCTGCTTTGATCTACATTATCACCTATGTTTCCCAGCCCAGCCAGAGTAATGTCTCATCACAGAGCCAGAAGTAAGCCCAGAGAACAGGAGAAAGGCCAAAATACAAAATAAACAAAAACAATTTTGTTTCTTATTCCTATAAATGAATTATTTTATTTACTTTAATGCAAGCCTATTTGATGGATATGTAAATTTACAAAAGAGATAAATTCATTTCAGCTAAAAATGTTGGTTGTCGGGGCGCTCCGCCGGGGTCCCCGACAGTGCCGGGAAGCGAGTTCCCTTCTACCTCCGCGCCGCTAGGAATGGATGGACACTCAGGAATCCGATGCGGTTTTAGAAGGCTTTACTTATCACAGGTTCAGGCATACAAATCAGCAAAAGGAAAAACCCGATGCTTAGGATTCCAGGCTAGAACCCCAGCCACGTGTAGGCCAAGATGGCGACCACCACGCGTGTGAAACTTCCAAGGGGAATAAACGCTCACAAGGCGAGATCCCACCGGGGAAGAAGAAGCCCGGGAGAGCGGGAACCGGCAAGTTTATACCCCCCGCAACCTCAGACCTTCCTCCCATTGTTATGGAAAGCAGGGAGGGTCCAATTAATGCCCTCAGGTAGTCCCTCCCTGCATCTCACCTAGGGCCTTTACTGTGCTAATGTTTTGAGCCGGAATGCCTTTGAAATGTAGAGAAGGGGGTTTCTGAGATGGCAAGTCACTGTACCAAAGACCAACACCAATGCCAGTTAAATATTTCTCCAAGCCTTCACAAGTCTCCTCTACTTCATTGTAGTTTTATATTTTATCAGGGAGCCATGCTTGTTTGTTTGGAAGCAAACAGCATTTCTCTCTGGTCTAATTACTTAGGTGTCCTTACGTGGCCAGGCTAATATGCTGGTAAGATCTAGCTAGTCCCACTATGATTGTGATAGCATGGGAGAATATTTATACCAGCTAGTACAGCATACATGGTCGGATAAACTGCCACATTTAGACTACCCCCTTATCTACGGAGTAATTTGCGGGAGGCAATCCAGAGCAGATGCAGCGGCCCTTAGGAGTCCTGCAACAGTTGGTCACTATATAAACTGAACTCTTCTGTTTTACTGTGAGAGAGGAGCAACAAAATAAAATTAAGACAAAACTATTATTTTACTTTGGTGGTAAATGATATGAGAAGAATCCCTCAATAGATAATAGTCATGGTACATTGATTTACGCTAATGATAGTAATAAGTCAAAGCATGTTTTATGAAATTATAAAATGACTGATAGAACTTAGTCATCTCCTTCATGCATATCTATCGTTATTACTTTCACAATGAGAGTATTATTTGATAAAAAAAATGTGAGTTCATCCTCAAACTTTACAGTTTTCAATTTGTTCTCTCTAGTGTCTACAAGCTGATTTTTATGTAGTGGTGGTAGGAAAGAAATATAGGGTCTATGGATTTCTTATTATACCTATTTGTATATGTTTTCCAACAGCAAAAAATTTGTATGGTCAGACATTGGCTGCTGTTGTGTTTTGAAATAAAAGGGTCAACTGGCAACAACTGTTAAGCCCTTCAAGATTATACCAAAAAAAGTGTACTAGGCAGTTAAATTTAATGTTACTTGAATCTTATAAAAATTTTGAGTAGATCTTTCAAAACTTCAAAACTGATTTTTTTACAGTCAAAAAAGAAAGTTCAGAAAAAGTAAGGAAGGAAGGAAGGAAGGAAGGAAGGAAGGAAGGAAGGAAGGAAGGAAGGAAGGAAGGAAGGAAGGAAGGAAGGAAGGAAGGAAGGAAGGAAGGAAGGGAGGGAGGGGAGGGAAGGGAGGGAGGGAGGGATGGAGGGAAAGAAGGGAGGGGGAGGGAGAGAGGGAGGAAAGAAGGAAGGAAGGAAGGAGGAAAGGAGGGAAGGAAGGTGGGAAGGAGGGAGGGAAGAAGGATGGGAGGGAGAGGGAAATGAAAAAAATTTTGAATTACTGTTCTATTCAAGCAGTGGTACTAAGATTTGCAACTAGCATAAAATATTCAGCTATATATACATATCTATCTATCTATCTATCTATCTATCTATCTATCTATCTATCTATCTATCTGTCTGTCTGTCTGTCTGTCTGTCTGTCTGTCTGTCTGTCTGTCTGTCTGTCTGTCTGTCTGTCTGTCTGTCTGTCTATCTATCTACCTATATACCTATCTACCTATCTACCTATCTACCTGCCTACCTGCCTACCTGTCTATCTGTCTGTCTGTCTCTCTGTCTGTCTATCTAATCTATCTATCACTTTTGTAACTCTGAGTACAACATGTATGCGTATTCTTAATTGAATCGATCAAAGAAATAGGACCCATACCACCATGAGATTTAGGTGAGAAAACCCTGATGAGGGTGAAAACAATATATGTGTGTATATACATATATATTATATATAGTTAAATATAATTTGGCAGTTGAGTAACTAGTTAGAAACTTGATTTAAAAAAAACCATTCACCTATTTTAAAATTTAAAAAATGCTGTAGTAATACAAGAATTTCAAAATTTTGTCCTCTACTTAATTGAATCAATTTCTGTGTTTAGGAAAATGAACATCATTTTTAATGAGATAACATAGGCTAACTATAAAGTATTATATGGCTTACTGCTGTATAGTTTGGTGATGACAGCTGTTAAAATTCAAAAAAAAAGATCTTAAGGTTAAAAGATGACTTCTGAAAATTTTTAGCAAGAAAAACAAGATTCAAAAAGAATTTCAAATTATTTTAAATATATGATTATAAAAAGGAACAAACCTTATCATAAAACATGCTTTTATGCACTTTTCTCTTAATTCATTATTTCCTAAAATAAAGACCTTGAATGACTTGACTTGACATCCCATTATTCATCGATTTGCTCCAGCGGGTGCCAGTAATATTTCCATTTCACCCTATCATGTGCCACTGTAGCCCAGTGGCATCTGGTTGCTTCAAGAATACAAAGACCCTCAAACTGTTTGTTCAGTGTCTTGACGAAGAAGTCTAATCATCTTTGTAGGTGGGCAGCCACATGATCTTTTGACATCCCATGGGATCCAGTCGCTAACGGCTCTAGTCCAGCGATTGTCTCCAAATCCAAAATACATGCCACAACCCATCTGATTTTTGATGACTTGGCAAAGGAGACAGTGTCCCTGACTCTGGAACAGCGATGGAGATCTGAGCTCGGATTCCTTCTTTCACTTGAGTGAGGCGTGAAATTCCAAGCATAGTTCTTTCAATTCCTCTCTGGTAGACCCAAATAGTGTTCTCATCTTGCTTTCATAGGGCCCAGGTCTCTGAGGCATAAGTTAATGCAGGGAGATAGGTGGAATCAAAGAGATGTGCCTGTAGCCGGAGGATCTTTGTCCTTTTAGCTATTTCTTCGATGCCTTTGAAGGCACAGGCATTCCATGCCGCTCTCTCTTCCTCCTGCGCAGCTCAGGTTTTAGGTCGTTCATCATGTTGACTTCTCGACCTAGGTACACATAACTGCTGCATTCAGAGATGTTTGTTCCATTGAGAGTGAATGGGGCCTCTGGAACTAGTTCATTTTTTCGTGAACATAGTTTTGCTCAGATTCAGCTGTAGACCTATCTTCCACATTCTCGGTCAAAGTCAGCCAGCATTTGTGCCGCTTGGCTAATGTTTGGTGTTATTAGAACAATGTCATCAGCTAAGCGGAGGTGGTGTAGTTGCCGACCATCTATCTTCACTCCCATTCCTTCCCATTCTAATTGTTGCATGGTGTTCTCGAGGGTGGCGCTGAAAGTTTCGGTAAAATGGTATCACCCTGCCGCACCCCTCTTTTGACATTGATGATCACTTCCTGTAGAATGGTGAGATCCTGGTGGTGAATGTGTAATACAGCTCACGAAGGAGCTTGATGTATTGAGTTTGAATGCCTTGTTTGGCTAGGGCTTCAATGACCGCTTCAGTCTCCACAGAATCAAGGCTTTCTTTAACTCAATGAACATGAGACAGAGTGGCATCCTGAATTCCCTACAAACTTCAATGAGCTTGGTTACTGTGTGGATATGTTCGATTGTGCTGAATCCTTTCTGGAAGCCAGCTTGCTCGCATGGCTGTCCTTCCTCTAGTGTTCTGCCAATCCTGTTCAGGATGACTCGTGTAAACAGCTTGTAGATGGAGGACAACAGGCAGATGGGGTGATAGTTGACAATGCTGTGGATGATTCCCTTCTTGAACATTAGAACTGTCCTACTGGTTTTCCAATGGGAGGGCACCTTGAATTCAGACAGGTAGTGTGTCAAGAGCTGAGCCAGTGTATTGATGAGTACCTAAGGCAGATTCTTCAGGTATTCGGGTCAGACTTTGTCTGGGCCTGGTGCTATTCCCTTCTTTACCTATGAAATTGTATGTTGGATTTCATAAGGGAGAATGTTGGAAACGATATATCCATTCTGTGGAATTTGGTATGTGGGCAGGTGGACGTGGCTATCAAAGAGATCTAAGTAGAAATCATGGATAATCTTCTCCATTGCCTTTCTGGTAGATGTGATAGATCCATCAGGACATTGGAGGGCAGTCATCTTCTAGTCATAAATACCTACAAAAAAAAACACACATGCAACTTAGAACTAATTTGATATAAGTTTATATTTTAAATCAAAGACTATCTTTCCAAAAGACTCTTATTATTTTATTAAGTGAAAATGCTTGATAGTGTAGAAAACTGATATATACCAAATAAACAAAGTGCTTAAAATAAGATATTGTAGCTACATAAGATGCATATTGTGGCCCCTAGCGATAGCATAGCTGGTAGAGTATTTGCCTTGCATCAAGCCGATGCAGATTGGATCTCCGGAATACCATATGGTCCCCTGAGCACCGCCAGTAGTAATTTCTGAGAGAAGAGCCAGAGTAACTCCTGAGCATTTCCGGTGTGACCCAAAAAAGCATAAATAAATAAATAAATAAATAAATAAATAAATAAATAAGATGTATATTAATATTTATTTTTAAGGCATGCACTAAACTTGCATTCATTTAAAATTACTGGGGATGATCTAAAATGGTAAAAAGTCAATTTTAAAAATGATTTTATCAGTATTATTCTCAACTACACAAAGCATTAGTTCTCTAAATTTGATTTGTAAGTGCTTAGTAATCATTTTGAGATGGGCATTTAAAGTCAGTCGATTATCAATTATATTATTTTTATCTTTCACAAAAAGTACTGTTAGACTATTAATTTTTTCACTTTATTCTAAAAATACATTTTTCCATGAATTTCCCTTGACACTCCTGATATCATCATAGAAAATATCTCCTCTATTCAAGAAAGTAAAAGTACATCCAAGGAAAACCATTAAGTTCAATTGCATATAATTGAGTTAACTCTACTTAGAAATAAGGTGATTTAACCTATTTTAATCTCAGCAGGTGTTTTATCTCTACTCAAATCACAGCATATGAGTAGTATCATAAAAATAATACAAAGGAGGAAAGCATCTTTAATGAAACTGTGATATTTCTTAAATAAGAAAAACCCATACTTTAATTGTAATGAGAAAGTTGGAACATGATTTAAAAAAATCAGTTACTGATAAAGGGACTTAATTAGCATATCCAGGAATAAAAGTGCACTATAGTTAATAAAAGGGGCAGATCTAATAAGCATGTTTTAAGACATGTGTCAAAGAAGTAAGAACAAAGATATTGGTCAGTCATGCAGTTAACTGACACAATTCATGAAAGAGATGAGAGATGTGAACCCCCACATAGTTGTTATTTAGCTCTGATTTTAGTTTTTTCATCTGGTTTCTCATTATATATTAAAAAAGGAAAATTAAGAAAGTACAACTAGAGAAATGAGAAAGTAATTGAGGGACTCTGAACAGAGCTCAATTGTCAGAGTACAAGCCTAACATATGTGTGGCACTGAGTTTGATCCCTGTACCTTAAGGCTAACCAGTACCTCCACATGTAATGCTGGTGGTCAGAGGACCTTACTGAAAAACTGAGCAAATAGCAAGCCTTCAGAAATGGGGCAAACATTTCCAGGAGTGGTCTCTGGCCTTTGATAACTGTTGTAGGTGACATTTATTCAAAATTAGAAAAGAACAATGAAAAGTCTTATAAAATTAAGTAATATATCACAAAAAAATGTATTAACAACCATTGATTATGATGAGGTATAGACCAAAAGACCATTTTTAAATAAAAATTATTAAAAATAAAATATTTGAAATGCTGTTTGAAAATATAATGTTCAAAATGCTGTTTGAAATGTTTAAAGTGCTGTTAGAAATTATTGAGACAGTATAAAAATCACAACCAAAGAAGCTTAAACAAAACTATTGATAACTTGGAATCAGAAGATCATAGAGAGCTTAAGGTATTGCCCTCAGGTTCACCCTGATTTATTCCCAGCACCACATGGTCCCCAGCGTGCTCTTAGCTCTGGCCTCAAATCCCAAGTACTCTTCAAAGACACTAAAAGAAAGAAGTGATATATTTAACTATTAAAGAAATTGACCAGGTTAGTATCTATCTCATAAGAGAAATTTAATTTATGAGAAAATAGTGAGATGATTTATTTTTTGTTTAGGGGCCACACTCTGGGATCTCAGGCATTACTCCTGGCTCAATGCTCACGGATCACTCCTGGTGGGACTTTGGGACCATATATGGCGCTAGGGATTGCAAAGGTACTGCTTCGATACTACAGCTTCTGCTCCTGAAAGAGGGTTCCTAACAAATGATTAATCCAGTCCTGCCATTTTATAAGTAGAGTTTGAGAGTAAAACTTCATTCTGTGCATTTCTTTTATGAGCTACTCTCCAGAATTTTGTGAGAATAGAACCTGGCCAATACAACAGACCAGAAAGGACAAAAGGTGACTCATAAATTTACTTTGAGGAAAAGTAGCTTTCTTCTACACTCAAATGGTAAAATGCTGTCATGCCATTTTATACAGTTAAGCATTCCTGAAAATTTCACTTCTGATATACTTTTTTTTTCTTCTACAATGCCAGTAATTTGTCATTTTCTAGAAATATTTTTTGAATATTATTTAGATTTCAGAATTTCCTAAGAGTAATTACATACTATCTTAATCTAGACTGCCATGACAAAAATTACATTGACTGTCTCACCTAAATAATATCTATTTCTCCTAGGACTGGAGGTTACTGGTCAAAACAGCAGCAAGTCTTACATTTTGTAAGTCTACTTCCTAGCTTGCAGACTGCAATCTCTCACATCAGTATACATCCTGATGTTGTAGTCTGAAGTGTGACAATCCACAGAGAGTTGTGATGTTGTGGAATCTCCACTCTCAAGATTTCATGCATCTCTAATTACATCCCCAAAAATTCCAATTCTGAATACCATTCCAATTGATCCAAGAAGTTGAGCATATGAATTGAGGGAAACATAAAACATTTGGTTGATAATAGTAAGGGAAAATCCCAAAATAAGTCAGTCTAAAGTTATTTGCTTTTATGACTTAGTGTTCATTTATTACACTTAATCATACTGCACCTAATTTAATTTGTTTTAAAATTGATAACTGATGGGGCCCGAGTGATAGTACAGCGGGTAGGGCGCTTGCCTAGTGCGCCGCCCACCTGGAATCATCTCTGGTATCCCATTAGGTCTCCCTAGCACTGCCAGGAGTAATTCCTGAGTGCAGAGCCAGGAGTGACCCCTGACTATTGCAGGGTGTGGCCAAAAAAAGCAATAAACAAACAAACAAACGAATGAATGAATAAATGACTGAATGAACAAATAAATAAATAAATAAATAAAATAAGTAAATAAATTAATGAATAAATAAATGAATGAATAAATAAATAAAATAGATAACTGGTACTTTGAAATGAAAGTTTATTTTCTGAAAATGGTGATATACTGTTATAGTTAAGGCAAATAGTAAAAGAAGAATTTTATAGAGGATGAGGAACAAAAAGTACTAGGTAGTGGAAGGTTATGATTTTTTTCCTTTAAATAATAGCTTACATTTTCTATTCATTGTGAAGATTTTTAAAAGGATAATGTGTTAGACAAACAATATATTCTAGAAAGGATAACCAAAATATGTCACAAAAATGGTAATTTATAAAGAAAGTTATTGTTTGAGTCTCTCTGACTAAACTGGGAGAATGGTTATATTTCAAAATATGAAACTGTAAAAAGAGAGAGTAATTATTAAGCAAATTACAGAATGCTGTAATTTTAGTTTATTAAGTCACCTGTATGTCAATTCTCTGCAAACGTAATTACTGTATTTAAATTACCATTATTATTCATGTGACCAGGACTCATCATGCCTCTCAAATAAATTAAAATGCTAAAATATGACTATGATGAAAGTAGTTCTTATTCCTTGGCATTCATATTCTTTTTTAATGTGGAAAATTAAATATTACAACTTTTATAGGCCTGAAAGAAAATAATATGGGAATAAAAGGCAGCAAAGAAAAAAGTACCCACTAATTGGCTTTGAAACCAACTTCTTTGCCTTTTGTTTGTTGCAGAATAAAGTCAAAATATCTGCAATTATTTTAAGGAATGTTGAAATTTTAATTTAAAATAAAATCTACCCTTCCATACCGTTCTTCAAAGAGAGATAATAATTACTTTTGTCGGGATTATCAAATTTAAGACAACAATTCTTGTTACATTACTCTATAATCAGAAAATGACTGACATTTAGGTCCTTTTTCTCCTGGTAATCTGTACTGAAAAGGTATATGCTTATAATTATAAAATGTAGAATCACTGATATTTTGTTAACTAAAAATAATATTGAGAAATGAATAAACAGAACCTCTTTACCATCAGTGTTGAAGGAACAGTAACATTTTAAACCAAGGTAGACTTATAATTATCACTAAAATATTATAACTAAATTAAAACTAATATTATAACTAATTATAATTGAATTATTGAAACAAAAATAATTTAAATAAAGTGAGAAAATAATAGACCCAGTTAAAGAATTAGATCTTCTAACAGATATGCCTATTTAGAAAAAAATTGATATAATAACCATAAAGTTACTTTCCAAATTGTTATAAATCACTGTAGACCTTTACTCACACTTTAGTTAAAATAGGAATGAATTCACATTTCACTTGGTTCAATGAACAAGGCTTTGATAAACATTGACCTAGAGCTGCATTTCTCAAACAGGGGCCAAATGGAACTCAAGATATTCAAAGGTGGTCACATAATATTAAAAAAAACATAAATGGAGGGCCATGGCTCAAAATTAGAGAACCAGACAGGAGAGTAGGTCCACAAAAAAAAAGAAATAAGATTGGAAAATTACCACAGTCAAAAATATATTGAGAAATACAGCTGTGAAGGTTGTGTAGCGGACTGATAACTCAGCATCTTAAAAAGGTGGAAAATGATAGAATCTTTGTTTCCTTCATTACCTAGAAGGGACAATATTTTCCAATAACAACAGAGTAAAAGCAAAAAAGAGAACAAACTACTATTCACTTTTAAATCACAGAATGATATTTTCTTCCAAAGTGTAAAATAAAATATTTAAATAAAATATTACAATTGCCATTTTAGCTGATTAATATCTACATAAATGTGTCAAAAGTTCTATGCCAATAGATAGAATGTGTTCATTTAAATTTGCCCATCTCTTACCCATGACACAGAAAATAGGATAAATTGTAATAAGATAACTTCTATAGCAAATATCTAAAAGCCATCAGGTGAAAACTGAAGTCATGAAATTTGCCTATAAATTGATGGAAATGGAGAGAATCATGCTGAGTGAAAATAGCCAGAAGGAAAAGGACAAATATAGAATGACTTCATTTATTTGTGGGATATAAAAAAATAGTAGCATGATACCAATATCCAAGGCAAGGCAAACCATGGATCAAGAGGTCTTGTAAGTAGGCGGAATCTACTGCAAAGTGTATGGGATTCAGAGGTTAGGTAAGAAAGGGAAGGGAACACTGTGCTAATAATCGTTGGAAATGATAATACCAGCCAGGAACTGAGCATTGAATACAGGCAAAGGGATATACATGATAACCCTCTAAATGTATTCCCAACTACAATAACGTGTAAAAAGAAAGGGGAGAGACAGAGGCAAAGAGAGAGAAAGAGAGGGGAGAGAGAGAGAGATAGAGAGAGAGAGAGAGAGAGAGAGAGAGAGTGAGAGAAGGCAAAGTGCTGCCATAGAGGCAGGCTGTGGGAGAGGAAGGAATCAGGGACATTGCTGGTGGAAAATGTGCACTGGTGGAGGCATGGGTGCTGGAACACTGTATGACTGAAACCCAAACATGAACATCTTTGTAATTGTATATCTCACGGTGCCATGATTAAAAATACATTAAAAGAAATAGATTTCTGAAAAAGATTTTCAACTTTATATTACACTAACAGTAGAGACAATATAAATAAAGTTGCTAAAATTTTTTTAAAAGCCATCAGTTGAATGATTCTTGCTACTGTTCACTGGTTTTATAAATATTTACAGCATTAATATTTTCTGATACCTCAAGATTAATATATCTGATACTTCAACATTAATATTTTATGATACTCAAGAAACTGATGTACTTGTTTCAGTTCAAGTTTCTGTTTCTGAAGTTCTTTTATTTTTTAGTGTATTTTCAGGATTTAGAATAATTGTACAAGTATAGGTAAAGAGCAACATACAAATAAAATAAGAATTTAAGCTTCTCTCAAGTTATTTCTTGCCAATCTCATGTCAGTCATATAACAGGTGCTCAATAAGTATTTATTGATTCAGTTAATGGTTCACCTTTTTCATACTCTTAGAAAGCTATGAACACTTACTAAGTATGTATGCCTTGTTACCTTTTTGTCTAAATCACTAAAGTTTCAACTTTTATCTTCTCACTAAGTTAGACAACAAAGAATTTTGAGAGAAGATTATTTTATCATTGCTATTATTATGCTTGATAATATTTGGTAATAATAAAGTACAGACTTACTTGCATTTCCTTTTGCTCTTAGATTTTAAAATTATTGTGAAGTTTTTTGATGTGTAAAACAACTCCTAGTAGTATTCAAGGTTCAACTCTCTTATTTCCGCATACTGAGAATGCTGACAGAAATATTCCATTTTACTTAAAAACACTAAAAAAGACTAAAAATTTACATTAGGTGTGGTAACTAACTTTCAGAAGGAAAACAATCAAAGACACAGACCTAAAGTAGGTTTCATAGGAAATATGAGTAGATCAGAAGCTCTTTCCCTTCAAAGGAAATATTCAACTTATCTTACAGAATGTGGAGTCTTAATCACTGAAACTTACCTATTCCTCCATTTTTAAATTGAGTCAGTCATTGTTTATATATGTATGAATTTATGTATGTTTCAATGATAGATTTTTATACAATTATTCTAGCATTGGAAATAAATTATTCCAGTTAACCTGTTTGTAAACACAAGTCCACTTGTGTTTTTGTTTGTTTGTAATGCTGCTTCTGTTCATTTGAGATGCATTGCAGTTAATCTTTCCGTATTTTCTGCTGACTTTTAAAAGATAAAAGCCAGTTTTTGACCCAGCAGATGCTCAGGGGTTACTCCTGGTTCTGTACTCAGGAATTACTCCTGGCAGTGCTCAGGTGGCAATATGGAATTAAGAACATTGAACCTGTTTTGTCGGCATGCCAGTGAAACACCCTACCTGCTGTGCTATCACTCCATCCCTGAAAATCATTTTTCTTAGTAAGTAAATTAACATTATTTGCTTAAGGGGCACTGGAAATTTCATTTAAAATGTTTGTACTTCTGCCCCTTATTAGTGAATGGATTGAGAGCACTACTGGGATTTATTTCTTCATATACCAGCAGATGTTTATTACTTGGATGGAATAAAGTTTGTGTTCATAAAAACAAAACAAAACAGAAATCAGTATTTGCTGGGTGGAACTCATCCACCCCCAAATCTGTATTATTCAAAGGAAAATATACTTGGAGAATATCTTCAGATGTCTCTCTCATTGGCATTCCATGTACACTTACTGAGGTTAGAGTGGGATTCGGCCTTCCCTTCCCTGTGGGGAGCTAACACAAAGACTGCCATAAATTTGGGGAAACTGAGGTCAGCACCGCATTCAGACATTGCACTGGGTCATATTTCTTTATGTGTCTATGGATTCATCTCTCTTCACTCCTAGGCAGGCTCAAAGTAAGGCTCCCTGGTTGGGCACAGAGAGACCTGAAGGCTGAGGTCAGATGTCTCCTGGTTGGTCACAGAGAGACTGGACAACTGAGGTTAGATGTTTGTGTTTCCTTTGTGCTGCTGCAGTGCTGTAGTTTATGGACTGGCTCTGCTAGTGTTCAGAGGCTATTCCCAAATCTGCTTTGTACTATCGGGGCTCTAGCAGGCAAAACCTGCACTCGCCTGGAAAGCTATTTACCCTCCCTTGTGTTATCTTTTTACTCAATAGTTTTTCTCTCCTGCACTTCATTCCATGGCTTCCATTCAGTGTTGAGTCTTTTCAAAGTCAACTTAGTTGTCCTGGACAGACTCTTGGACCTTTGTATTTCTGCATAAAAAATATATATAGGTAATTTTTCAGTTGAAGTGAGAGCCTACCTACTACCAGGAGTATCCCCGCATGGCAGAGCCTGGCAAGCTACACATGTTGTATTCGATATGCCAAAAAATGTGACAATAATAGACCTCATTTCCATAACCTGAATGAAATGGTTTGAGGCTCTTTGTGTTCCTAGAGCGAGTAGATGCCCTTGGGCTACACTAGCACATGACAGGAACAATAGAGATGTTACTGGTGCTCATTTGAGCAAATGGATGAAATGGAAGACAAGTGATACAAGTGAAGTGAACTTGTTTTTTAATCCTTTGACATACTCATAATTGTGAATTTCGTTTTCCTTTTTGAAAAAAAACATGCTATACAATCGTAGTATCACCTGCCACAATCTTAAAGTCAAACACTTTTGTTTTCCTTTGGTGGGCAGCAAACTGATTGTACTTGAGGGCTTACCCCTGGCTCTTCTCAAGGCATCACTTCAAACTGGTCTAGTAGGCCATATGTAGTGATGGAGATGAAATCCAATTGACCATGGCCAGGTAACTATAGTCTCACTCTAGCCTTTAAAGTCGATCACTCTGGTATAAAGCCTGATTTCCTTTTACTGAATAATGGTATAAAAAACTTAGACACTCCGATTGAGATATGCAGCTTGGTATGGCAGCGTGGAAAATATTATTTTTAAACAGTTAGCTAAGATCAGAGAACTCTGAAGTGTAGAAAAATTTATTTCAGCCTTCAGACATACTTTTGAGAGTCAAATATTTTGTAAATGCTGGTCTGCATACTTGAAAGTCATGAGTAAACTAAAAAAAAACACTTCCATCATATTTTCTTATTTTAGCAGCAGATGGAATAAATAAATTCATAATAATCTCTATGATAAATTAAAATGAAGCTGGGGCTGGAGCTATAGTCCAGAGGGAAGGGCGTTTGCCTTGCACCTGGCCGGCCCATGCTGACCTGGATTCAATCCCGAGCAACACCAGGAGTAATTCCTGAGTGCATAGCCAGGAGAAACTCCTGAGAATCGCCGGGTGTGGCCCAAAAGAAAGCTAAATAAATAAATAAATAAATAAATAAAATAGATAGATAGATAGCTAGGTAGATAAATAAATAAATAAAATGAAGCTGAGCAATTGAGTGATATAGAAAGCAACATTTGAACAGTCTTTTTAAGACAAAATATGAGCGATAATTATTGGGTGGACTAACTTTCCCTGAAAGTTCATTAAAAAACATAATAAATAGGGAAACTTTTATATATCCATGCTAAGAACAAACCTCTAGTTTGTTAATGTGAATAATTATAGTTATAGCTCACATAGAATTCTAGATTAATGTTATTCATAGAGAGAAATTTGAGAAAATAACAAGCCTAAAGGAATCAAGTTAGAGATAATTTTGTGTGGCACAGCTAAAGAAAACAGCTCCTGCTCAAACTGAAGGAGAGTAAAATATGATATGCCAAGAAAGATAAAAAAAGTAAATCTTTATAAGCTTTTTAAAGCCATACTAAAGAATTCACATTCTTAAGTTTATAGTATGCCACTTAGGATAATTAAATTTTATTTTATTTATTTTATTTATTTTATTTTTTTTGCTTTTTGGGTCACACCTGGCAATGCTCAGGGCTTACTCCTGGCTCTGCACTCAGGAATTACTACTGACAGGTGCTCAGGGGACCATATGGGATGCCGGGGACCCAACCCAAGTCTGCCACATGCAAGGCAAATGCCCTACCCGCTGGACTATCACTCAGGCCCTGGAATATTTAAATTTTAGAAAATGCTTATGAATTAATTAATCTTTTATAAATTCACATGCACACATCAAGTTCTGTGAAGTTTTACTGGATAAGAGGAAAAGCATCCATTTACACTTAGCTTAAGCACAACTCTACTCCTAATCCCATTAACAAATTTCATCCTGCTGTCTCCTAACACAAATTCCAACCAAATTCCTAATTGGTTTTTAAGCCAGTTCTTTATGAAATATTTCTGACTCCATCATATTTTATTATCTGATACTGGAAATGAAAATGGTATCTAACTCTAGGAAGAGAACATTAGTGGAATTCTTGGTAAATAACTAGGTGGATACATAAATCTTTACATTTAAAAGTCAAATAATCGGGGCCAGAGCGATAGCCCAGCAGGTAGGGTGTTTGCCTTGCATGCCGGCCTGTGCCGGCCTGGATTCGATCCCGGCATCCCATATGGTCCCCGAGCACCGCCAGGAGTAATTCCTGAGTGCAGAGCCAGGAGTAGCCCCTGAGCATTGCCGGGTGTGACCCAAAAAAAAGCAAAAAAAAAAAAAGGCAAATAATCTAATTTATTTTAGACTGAGAGTCCAAAAAAGCTACAAATTCTTCATGTGACTTTTTCTTTCTAGGCCACAAGAACCTCTACACACAATTTTCCAATGAAAACCAGCATTGCACAAGGACTATCTCCTTATAAACAAAAATACAACAAGAAGTCATAATCTAGAACTCATTTTTAAACTGTGATATTATCCAGCAATGAGAGAAATCAAACCAAATACTAATATGCTTAAAGTATAAAAGACAAGATTTAAAATGTGCTGGCCAAGACACATATTAGTTAACATATTAGTTATCTAGTTCTCAGGAGGTGAAAATACCAAGGCATGCTTAAAGAATGGAAAGCAACTTAAACTGTAACTCAAACACAGATTTAGGAGATTGGATAGACTTGAATAGAAAGCCATTACCTTTCAAGAGATGAATAAGGTAATCATCAAAGGAAATTTAATTAAATTATAATAATACAAATAAATAGTATGAAAAGAGTGATAAGTAATTTCAGAGTTAAAGAAGTAAAAGAGCAAAACAATGTTACAGAGAAGTATTTGATATAATTGTGGTGCCCCAAAATACATTATGACACAATTCCTAGCCAGATTCATCAATTCACTTAAAACTTTATAAAACCTCAAGGGCAGGGGAAATGGCTCAGAGTACTGGAGTTCAAGCTTTCTATGTGGAAGACACTGTATTCAGCCTTTCACACTATCGGGTGTCCCAAGCATCACCAAGAGTGACCCATGAGTTCTGACTAGTGTGGTCCAAAACAAAACAGAAATAATTAGAAATCAGAAAATTAGACCTAATTAGAAATAAATAGTCAGTTTGTCCATAGAAACAATTGAAAGCATGGGTCGAGTCATAAATTATACAAAGTGCTGAAAGAAAGCAACAATCAGTCTTGGGGCTGGCAACCAAGTAAAAATTGAGGTTGCTTTTAGCACATTTTGTTTTATTGTCCTAATGCATTATGGTTAGTAAAATACTGAGAAAAACATGTTTTGAGAAAAAGGAGTCATAGAACACGTGTGTGTGTTACCAGCAGAAACTTATAAAAAAAAACATAAGCTGAAAACTTCTCGGATCAGAAAAGTGCTCCAAACTGGAAGTTCTCTTACATGAATGGAACTATTCAAAAGATCTAAAACTATACAAATCACTTGATCACTTGATCACTTGAATCCCTTTATTCATCGATTTGGTCAAGAGGGCACCAGTAACATTTCCATTGGACCCTATCATGTGCCAATGTAGCCCAATGGCATCTGGTTGATTCAGGAATATGAAGAGCCTCAAACCGTTCATTCAGGGTCTTGACAAGGAAGTCTGACCATCTTGTAGGTGGGTGGCCACGTGATCTTTTGACATCCCGTGGGATCCAGTTGGTAACAGCTCTAGTCCAGCGGTCATCTCCAAATCGTATTACCTGTCCAGCCCATCTGATTTTCGATGCCTTGACAAATGAGACAGCATCCCTGATTCTGGAATAGCAACGGAGGTCAGAACTCCGGATTCCTTCTCTCACTTGAGTGAGGCGTGAAATTCCAAGCATAGCTCTTTCAATTCCTCTCTGGGAGACCCGAATAGCATTCTCTCATCCTGCTTTCATAGGGCCCAGGTCTCTGAGGCATATGTTAATGCAGGGAGAACTGTGGAGTCAAAAAGATGTGCCCAGAGCCAGAGGTTCTTTGTCCTTTTTAGCAATTTCTTTGATGCCTTTGAAGGCACAGGCATTCCATGCCGCTCTCTTCCTCCTGCATGGCTCAGGTTTTAGGTCGTTCATCATGTTGACTTCTCGACCTAGGTACACATAACTGCTGCATTCAGAGATGTTTGTTCCATTGAGAGTGAATGGGGCCTCTGGAACTAGTTCATTTTTTCATGAGCATAGTTTTGCTGAGATTCAGCCGTAGACCTATCTTTCCACATTCTCCGTCGAAGTCAGCCAGCATTTGTGCCGCTTGGCTAATGTTTGTTGTTATTAGAAAGATTTCATCAGCG
Source organism: Cryptotis parvus (assembly GCA_021461705.1). Lineage (NCBI taxonomy): Eukaryota > Metazoa > Chordata > Mammalia > Eulipotyphla > Soricidae > Cryptotis > Cryptotis parvus. The sequence goes on from JAJIBD010021754.1 coordinate 78,240, forward strand.
AAGCGGGAGGTGGGTGTAGTTGCCGACCATCTATCGTCACTCCCATTCAGAACTATTCAAAGAGTCAGCAAAAATTTTACTAGAAATTTTTATATCTTAAAAAATGGTGCTGGCATCTTTAATTATTAACAGTATTAGTTATTTACATTTCATTCAAAATTAGTACTAAACTATGCAACAAAAGATGTTTTGAGACTAGTATAAATAGATTGATTTTACCTGAAGTTATTTTGTGTTCTAAAAAACAGAGCAATACTTGTATCACTTCACTTGTCTTCTCGTTGATCATCGATTTGCTCGAGAGGTTGCCCTAATGTCCATTCATTGGGGAGTAAGGTCCATTATTGTTACTGTTTTTGGCATACCGAATACAACCACGGGTGACTTGCAAGGCTCTGTCGTGGCTCTGGGTTGAATACTATGGATTAATTATGGCATACAAGATCCGAAATGGATCTTGTAGCCATAATTCAAAAAACTTTTGTAAAAAGGAGAGACTACAGCATAAAAACAGACAGTAAAGAGGTCAGAGAAGGGCAGGAGCGATAGGCCAGCGGGTAGGGCATTTGCCTTGCATGTGGCCCGCCTGTGCCAGCCTGAGTTCAATCCCTCGGCATCCTATATGTTTCCTGAGAACTGCCAGGAGTAATTCCTGAGTGCAGAGCCAGGAGTAACCCCTGAGCATTGTCGGATGTGACCCAAAAAGCAAAAAAAAAAAAAAAAAGAGGTCAGAGAGATAGTACCGGAAGGAAAATCCTTTCCTTGTGTCGAGTTTTTAACCAAAACGCTGGTGGTTTGTGCCCACCCAAGGATGCCAACAGGGGATGCCAATTGGGGAGCCGACGGGGTCTCCAACAATATCGGGAATGAGTTCCTTTTTATCTCAAGGACTGTCATCAGACAAACTACAAGTTCATCTCTGTTCCAAAAGTCTTTACTAATTACCAATAATAAAACAAGTTCTGCTACTACAATCCAAGATAATGGGATTCCTCCAAACTTCTAGCTCTTGGTCAGACCTCAGACCATGCACTCAGGTCCAGCTCTTCCACCAAAGTGGATATATCTGCCTCAGTCAGTCCCTTTAAATACCCCAAAGTTAAAATCCTTTCTTCAGGGTGGGTTGCATTAACAAAGATCAAAGATCAGCTTTCAACAAAGATCAATTTTTATGTGAAGATGTTAGGTGGTACCACACCTTTGTATCAGGTCCAAACAAATGATAATACCTGGGCCCAATCCCTTCCTCCAAAATTATCTCTTATGCCAAAGCACTGGAGAGAGACAGAAAGGGCTGAAATAAAGAAATACATCTTAATGAGTGTTTATTTATGGGGAGGATCATAATTTAAGGCCAAGAACTTCATTCAGTACAGATGGTACCCATAAGGTCTTTCTT
>JAJIBD010021755.1:0-27611 GCA_021461705.1 Cryptotis parvus
TTTTTTTTAATTTTTTTATTATACCACCATGAAACATACAATTACAAAGGTGTTCATAATTGGTTCTTGGTAATACAGTATACCAGCACCCATCCCTCCACCAGTGCCCCATTTCCACCACCAATGTACCCCACCCCTCCCGCCCACCACCAGGCTGCCTTAATAGCAGACAGCCCGTTTCCACTCTTTCTCTCTCTCTCTCTCTCTGTCTCTGCATCTCTCTCCCTTTTATTTTACACATTGTGGCTAGCCCTGCAGATATTTAGAGTTTATCACTTAAGTCTCTTTGTGTATATTCAATGGTGAGTTTTAATATGCCATTACCATTTCCCACATTTAGTAAAACACTGGTATCTATTTATATACTATTAATGAATGCAGTCATTCTATATCTGTCCTTTTCCTTCAGACTAATTTTCACTCAGCATGATAGTCTCCATGTCCATCCATTTGCAGGTAAATTTCATAATTTCCTCTTTTCTGACAGCCGCATAGTATTCCATAGTGTAGATGAACCAAAGTTTCTTTAGCCAGTCCTCTGTTCTCGGGCATTTAGGTTGTTTCCAGATTCTAGCTATAGTGAACAGCGCAGAGATGAATAAAGAAGTACAGATAGTGTTTCTGCTATGCGATTTTCCGGTCTCTCGGGTATATTCCCAGGAGTGCTATTGCTGGATCAAATGGGAGCTCAATATCTAGTTTTCAGAGGAATGCCCATATTGTTTTCCCAAAAAGGGCTGGACCAGTCGGCACTCCCACCAACAGTGGATGAGAGTCCCTTTTCCCCCCACATCCACGCCAGCACCGGTTGTTCTTGCTGTTTTGGATGTGTGCCATTCTCTGTGGTGTGAGATGGTACCTCATTGTTGTTTTGATTTGCATCTCCGTGATGATTAAAGATGAAGAGCACTTTTTCATATGCCTTTTGGCCATTTGAATTTCTTCTTTTTGGAAGCTTCTGTTCATTTCTTCTCCCCATGTTTTGATGGGGTTGGCTGTTTTTTTCTTGTGAAGGGCTACCAGTGCCTGATATATCCTGGATATTAACCCCTTGTCAGATGGGTATTGGGTGAATATCCTTTCCCACTCTGTGGATTGTCTTTGTATCTTGGTCACTGTTTCTTTTGAGGTGCAGAAGCTTTTTAGTTTTATATAATCCCATTTGTTTATCTTTGCTTCCATTTGCTTGGTCAGTGGTGTGCCGTCTTTAAAAGATACTTTTCGTTTCGATGTCGTAGAGCCGCTTCTCCTATGTTTTCTTCGATGTACCTTATAGATTCATGTCTGATGTTGAGATCTAGAATCCATTTTGATCTGACTTTTGTGCATGGCGTTAGAAGGAGGTCTAAGTTCATTTTTTACATGTAGCTGCCCAGTTTTTCCCAGCACCATTTGTTGAAGAGGCTTTCTTTTGCTCCACTTAATATTTTTTGCTCCTTTATTGAAGATTAAGTGGTTGTATATTTGAGAATGTGTTTCAGGATACTCAGTTCTATTCCATAGGTCTACAGGTCTGTCTCTATACCAATACCACACTGTCTTAATTACAACTGCTCTGTAGTAGAGCTTGAGGTTGGGGAAAGTGATACCTCCCATCTTCTTTTTTCCCAAGGATTGCTTTAGGTATTCATGGAGTTTTATTATTCCATACAAATTTCAGGAGTGTTTGTTCAATTTCTTTGAAGAACATCATGGGTATCTTTATAGGGACCGCATTGAATCTGTATAAAGCTCTAGGGAGTATTACCATTTTGATAATGTTAATCCTTCCGATCCATGAGCAGGGAATATGTCTCCATTTCCTCAGGTCTTCTTTTATTTCCTGAAGTAACGTTTTGCAGTTTTCTTTGTAGAGATCCTTTACATTCTTTGTCAAACTGATTCCTAGGTATTTGATTTTCTGTGGCGCAATTGTGAATGGGATAGTTTCTTTAATGTCCCTTTCTTCTCTTTCGCTGTTTGCATATAGGAAGGCCATTGACTTTTGGGTATTGATTTTGTACCCTGCTACTCTGCTATAGGAATGTATTATTTCTAGGAGCCTCTTGGTAGAGAGTTTTGGGTTTTCCAGGTATAATATCATGTCATCTGCAAATAGTGATAACTTGGCTTCTTCCCTTCATATCTGGATGCCCTTAATGTCTCTTTCATCCCTGATTGCTATGGCAAGTACTTCCAGTACTATATTGAATAGAAGTGGTGAGAGTGGGCAGCCTTGTCTTGTCCCTGATCTTAAGGGGAAGGCTTTCAGTTTTTCCCCATTGAGAATGATGCTCGCTGTGGGCTTGTAGTAGATGGCCTGTATTATCTTGAGGAAGGTTCCTTCAATCCCCATTTTACGGAGAGCTTTCATCATGAATGGGTGTTGAATCTTGTCAAATGCCTTCTCTGCATCTATTGATTTGATCATATGGTTTTTATTTTTCTTTTTGTTGATATGATGTGTTATGTTGATTGACTTGCGGATGTTGAACCATCCTTGCATTCCTGGGATGAATCCCACTTGGTCATGGTGTATAATCTTTTTGATGACTCTTTGGATTCTATTTGCTAGTATTTTGTTGAAGATCTTAGCATCTGTATTCATCAGGGAGATTGGTCTGTAGTTTTCCTTTTTTGTGGCATCTTTGTCTGCTTTGGGTATCAGGGTGATATGTGCCTCATAAAACCTATTTGGGAGTGTTTCTGTTTCTTCAATTTGCCAGAAGAGCTTAAAAAGAATTGGGAGTAGGTCCTCTTTAAAGGTTTTGTAGAATTCACTGGTGAATCCATCTGGACCTGGGCTTTTGTGTTTGGGGAGACTTTTTGATTACTGATTCTATTTCCTTGATGGAGATAGGTTTGTTGAGGTATTCCAAATTTTCTTGTTGCAGACTTGGGAAGCTATAGGAATTCAGGAATTTGTCCATTTCTTCTAGGTTCTCTTGTTTTGTGGCATACAGGCTCTCATAGTAATCTCTGATGATCTTTTGAATTTCTGTGGTTTCTGTTGTGATGTCCCGTTTTCATTTCTGATTCTATTTATCTGGGTTCTCTCTTTTCCTTTTCTTACAAGTCTTGCAAGTGGTTTGTCAATCTTGTTTATTTTTTTCAAAGAACCAGCTTTTGGTTTCTTTGATCTTCTGGATTGTTTTTTGACATTCCATCTCATTGATTTCTGCTCTAAGTTTTATTATTTCTTTCTTTCTGCTTGGGTTGGGTTCCTTTTTGTTGATCACTCTCTAAGATCTTAAGTTGTGAAGTCAGACTGTTTATGATGGCCTTTTCTTCTTTTCTGATGAATGCCTGAAGAGCTATGAACTTGCCTCTTAAAACTGCTTTCGCTGTATCCCACAAGTTCTGGTAATTCATGTCTTCAGTCTCATTTGTTTCCAGGAATCTTTGGATTTCCTCTTTGATTTCTTTTTATGACTTGCTGGTTGTTCAGCAGTGAGCTGTTTAGTTTCCAGGTACTTGGTATTGGTCTCCGTTTTTGTGTACAATTAACTTCTATTTTCAGTGCCTCATGGTCTGAAAAAATAGTTGGCACAATTTCTATCTTCTTGATTTTATGGAGGTATGATTTATGGCTCAGCATGTGATCTATTTTGGAGTATGTTCCATGTGCACTGGAGAAGAAAGTGTATTCAGCTTTTTGGGGATGAAATGCCCTGTATATGTCTACCAGCCCTCTTTCTTCCATCTCTTCTTTTTAGGGCCAGTATTTCCTTGGTAAGTTTCAATCTTGTTGATCTATCCAGGGTTGATAGAGCAGTGTTGAAGTCTCCAACTACAATTGTGTTGCTGTCAATGTCTTCTTTGAAGTCTATTAGTAGTTGTTTTAGGTATTTTGCTGGCCCCTCGTTGGGTGCATATATGTTTAATAGTGTGATTTCTTCTTGATATATGCATCCCTTGACTATTAAGAAGTGACCTTCACTGTCCCTTCTGATCTTCTTCAGCCTGAAGTCTATGTTGTCAGATACCAGTATGGCTACCCCAGCCTTTTTAGATGGGTTGTTTGAATGAAGGATTGTTTTCCAGCCTTTTATTTTGAGCCTGTCTTTGCTCCGATTGTTCAGGTGTGTTTCTTGCAGGCAGCAGAATGTCGGATTCAATTTTTTGATCCATTGTGCCACTCTGTGTCTCTTAACTGGTGCATTTAGACCATTGATATTGAGAGAGATTATCGTCATGGGATTTTGTGCCATCTTTCTGAATAGGTTGGTAGTTCTTTTGGGTTATGTCTCGTCTTATAGTAGATCTTTCAGTCCTTCTTTTAAGGTTGGTTTTGATTTTACAAAGTTCCTAAGCTGTTGTTTATCCAAGAAGTTGTATATCTGTCCTTCAAATCTGAGCGAGAGTTTAGCCGGATAAAGAATTCTTGCTGAGGCATTCATTTCATTAAGTTTTTTTACTGTATTCCACCACTGCCTTCGGGCTAGGAGGGTGTCTTCTGAGAAGTCTGCTGAAAGTCAAATGGATGCTCCTTTGTATACAATTTCCTTCTTTGATCTTGCTGCCTGAAGAATTATGTCTCTGTCTATGGCATCCATTACTTTGACTGGGATGTGTCTTGGGGTCTTTCTATTGGGGTCTCTTCTTGCTGGTACGCGTCGGGCTTCTTGGATCTGGATGCCTTCGTCCTTTAACTCGGGAACTTTTCAGCCAGGATGTTTTTAACTGTTTTAATTTCCTTGGGGTTACTTTCCTGTCCCTCTGGGACTCCTATGATTCTTATGTTGTTCCGCCTGGCTTCATCCCATTGTTCTCTGTTCCGTTGCTGATCCATTATCCGGTCTTTTTTCCATCTTATGTAGATCTCTGAGTGCTTTCTGCAGCTCATCTTCAGTCTCACTGATTCTCTCTTCCGCTGCTGTCATCCTACTGTTCAGAGCCCCGACTGTGTTTTTTCATTTTGTCTACTGAGTTTTTAAGGGATGATATTTCTATTTGCATGGTTCTAATTTCTGCTGTCATTTCCTCCCGTAGTTTATTGACAGCCCTTTCAACTGCTTCGTTTATGTTCTCCTGTATTTTATTGGACATCTGCTCAATTTTTTCGTTGAGCTCCTTAAATATCCTACCAATTTCTTCTCTAATTTCATTGTCAGAGAGATCATGCACATCTGTATTCTTTTTGAGTCTTCAGGGTCGATTCCTTCATCTATTCTTCGAGCTGGGGATCTGCGTTGTTTCCCCATGGTGTTGTGGTGTTCAGGGATAGATTCCTCTGGTGTACTGTTTCTTTTTTCTTGAGGGTATTACCTTCCCTTGGTGTTGAATTTCCTAGTTTTTTCTATTAATAAGCGGCCGCGTTAGCGTTGCCCTGCCGCCCCAGCCACACACCCCAGGGAGGTTACCTGAGGTGGAGTCAGGCCGGTGTGAGAGTTCAAAATGACCGTTTACTGGGGCCGGGCGATAGCCCAGCGGGTAGGGCGTTGCTGGCGCGGCCCAGCCCAGGGTTCGTCCCCGGCATCCCATATGGTCCTCCGAGCACCGCCAGGAGTAATTCCTGAGTGCAGCCAGGGAAACCCCTGAGCATTGCCGGGTGTGGCCCAAAAAAAAAAAAAAAAAAAAAATGACCGTTTACTTCTGGTTCCGCTCGGACTTCTGGGGGTTGTAGTTCCAACTTCTGCCGAGACCTGGGGCTCTACCACGGCCCCAGGCGCCACCTGGCCAGCCGCACACCCCAGGGAGGTTACCTGAGGTGGAGTCAGGCCGGTGTGAGAGTTCCTGTAGTTTTCTTTGTAGAGATCCTTTACATTCTTTGTCAAATGGATCCTAGGTATTTGATTTTCTGTGGGGCAACTGTGAATGGGATAGTTTCTTTAATGTCCCTTTCTTCTCTTTCATTGTTTGTATATAGGAAGGCCATTGACAATCACCAGTTACCTAATAGGCAGACACAGCAAGTTGTTTCACTATATAGCAGGATCTGTTTTATTATTTGGGGGTCACATCTGGCAGTACCCAGGACTTAATCCTGGCTTTGTGATCACGGTCACTCCTGATGGTGCTTGGGAACCATACATGGTGTTGGGGATCACACTTGGGTTGATCACAGGCCAGGTAAACATACTGTCTGCCTGTTATCACCATGTTATCTCTACAGCGCCTAGAGCAGGACCTTAAGTTATCTAGATCTGATCTCAATGCCTGCTATACAGTCTCTGAGTTTCTGTTGCCGGATGTGGAAGGAAGAGTCAGTCCCTCAGCTTTTCTGGAATATGAAGAAATAAATCTAGTCAGTCAACTTTCTCCCCACATTGTCTTTGTTGTCTTTACACTCTTTTCACCTATTCCTAAGGCATCTAAAAATAGATGCCAATTGGGGTGGGGGGTGCTGTGGGTATACTCAGCTGTGCTCAGAGCTCACTTCTGGATCTGTGCTCAGGGATCAATCACTCTTACTGGACCTGGAGGGACCATATTGGATGCCGGGAATCAATCCCAGGTTGGCTGCATGCAAAGCAAGCACTCTACCTACTGTTCCATCTCCCTGGCCTCTAAAGATAATTCTGAACACAGAAACTTCTGTTATATTTGATGCATAAAAATAAATATAAAAAACTTTTGCAACACTAGAACCTTTGTAATCTATTAGGTGTTAAAATTACTTCTCAATAGGGGCTGGAGAGATAACACAGTGGGAAGGTCACTTGTACGTAGCTGACCACTGGGGTTCGACACCCCAGGAGTGATCTCTCAGTGTATTCATGAGAAGTCCTGAGCACTGCCAGGGTGCCCCATTTTACTTCCAAAATTTCTTCCTGATAATCACACCAAACTGAGGCTGTGTTCTCACATGATTTCTGATTTACCATTTTTCAGTTGGGCTATTTCTTTCCCTTCCACCCCCATCCACACCTTGTATTCTTGTTTCTTGTATTTCTTTTCTTTTTTGTTTTCTTGTATTTTTGTTAGGTTTTAACAAAGACATTCAACTGCACATATTGCTTGTCTAAAACTAACATTATTCCTTTCTCTTAACAATAAAACTAACATTATTCCTTTCTCTTAACTAACATTATTCCTTTCTCCACAGGTAATAAGTAAATTGTGAGATTTAGCTTGACTTAGCCAAATAAGCATTTATTATGGCAATCATTGGATGCCAACTCACCTTTTTTATTGATTTATAACTTGGAATATACATTTGGTACTGTGCCTTATAGCTATGGCAGAGATTAAACTAGATTTAAAAGGTGACTACATAGTCAATGTTTTTGTTATTATAACCATGTTAACTTCCTAAACTTCCTAGTAAAATTACCAGTTTTTTCCATATGCCACGTATTTCCCATAACTGATGTAATTACTGAAGGTCACATCTCAGTAAAGTCCTGGTTCCATTTAGTCTGAGAACATTAATTGTACTTTATCACTAAAGGAAAATATTTTTTTCTTTATCTCTTTTCTTTCTCCCTCTCTCTCTCTCTCTCTTTTTTTTTAGAATTTGGGATTTATTATATTTTTTTTTTTACAATTACAAAGATATACAATTAAAAAGTTCATATTTGGGTTTTGGTCATACAGTGTTCCAGCACCCATCCCGCCACCAGTGCCCATCTCCCACCACCAACGTCCCCGGTTCCCTTCCCCCTCCCCAGCCCTGCTCCATGGCAGGCTCTTTATTTCTTTCCGTTTCTCTCTCTTTCTCTTTTAAAGGAAAATATTTTATATTAACTCAGGGTTCAGGTATCATTGTGGAACATGCCACCTGTTTCTCTAGGGGATAATCCAAGGTTGATCCTTATCCTATTCAAGCCTGCCAATTGTATCATTTACCAGTATATTTTGCCATAGTTTTAGATGCTGATTGTGTTCCGTAAGTGAACCTCCTCTTGCCTGGACCTGTAGTATAAGTGACCACGGCTGTTTAAATAGATCAGATGTTGTTGCTATAAACATGGCAATTGTTTAATTCGGGGGAGGGTGATGTTTTCTCCCCTAGTTAGTAACCAGGAGGATTCTGAATCAGTCAGGCCAACGTGTAGCTCCTGCAAATGCGACATCATTGTAATTCTGGACCAATGCCAAGTTTAACCAATTCCCAGGAAGAGGACTCCCTCTAGTGACCGTTTAGAATCTAACTCCCAACCTCTTCCTAGTCCCTAAGGCAATGTTCTGTGATCACAAGTGTTGTTGCTATCAGTATTTGTGACTTGAGACTAATTTAAGTAGACCACATGCCCAAACAAACAAACAAACAAACAAACAAACAAACAAACAAACAAACAAACAAACAACTGTGCTGTATTCCTCTAGAGATTGCCTGGTTATTGCCTTAGTGGGTTAGCTCAGTTCAAGGGTCTCAAAAACTTCCCATAATCACTTGTATCACTTGTATCACTTGTCTTCCTCTTGTTCATTGATTTGCTCAGCAGGCACCAGTACCATCTCCATACGTCCTGTCACATGCTAGATTACCCCCATATCATTGGGGGAAATCCTAGTGTGAAGCCATCCTTCTTGATATGAGATACTCTAGTCTCATCATGATTCCCATTTGGGAATTATCATGGTGGATACTTGCTGATGTAATATTCCTTTCATGTTCCCATCTCAGGTAATTCAAAGAGCAAGTTTAGGATCCGGAGCGATAGTAAAGCAGGTAGGGAATTTGCCTTGCATGCGGCATCCCATATGGTCCCCGAGCACCTCCAGGAGCAATGCCTGAGTACAGAGCCAGGAGTAACCCCTGAGCATTGCTGGGTGTGACCCAAAAAGCAAAACAAAAAAAAAAAAAAAACAAAAGATCAAGTTTATTTCAGCATGCTGGGTAAACCAACAACTATGTCTCTCATACTTAAGTGCTAATTTAAAAAATTTAATTAAAATACTACCAAGTGGAGCATAGGAGGCGTGGAGGCCGCATCTGTGATTCTAGGCCAACCAGGCTGATGGGTCAATGTAAGGGCCTGGAAAACAGGTAGAACTTTTTATGATATTGACGTCTAAGATGTCTTTCATGCTTCAACTCCATTGGAAAAGAAAGTGAGGACAGACAAATGAATCAAATAAACAAATAACCCCCCCAAAGCCCCCTCAAACCCCAACAAATGCAAATGAGATGACATCAAACTAAATGTCTCTATGCTTTGCTAAAAAGTCAGTTTATCTAAAAAGGTTCCCTGTGGATTCAGGGAAAATACTTGTGCACCATGTATCTAAGAAAAACCTAATGCTGAGGGTATATGAAACACAAAACTCAACAGCAATAAAAATGGAACAACCCCATCCAAACATCAGGAGAAGACCTGAGTAGACACATCTCAAAGAAGTGTTTGGCCTTACTGAAGACTAGGGAAATGCTAATTAAAGCGATCATATACATTGATGCACAGAAGCTTCTGACAAAATTCAGTATTCATCAATGATTGAAAAAAACCCTCAAGAAAATAGGGATAGAAGGAACATGCCTTAAGATAATAATGGCCACTAGAGTCCAATATAATGTTGGAAGTTCACACCACAGCATTATGGTAAGAAAAAGAAATAAAAGCGACCCATATTGGAAAAGAATCTAAATTCTCATCTGATAAGGGATTAATATCCAGGATATATCAGGCAAGGTAGAACTTTACAAGAAGGAAACAGCCAACCCCATCAAAAAATGGGGAGAAGAAATGAACAGAAACCTCGACAAAGAAGAAATTCAAATGGCCAAAAGGCATATGAAAAAATGTTCATCATCACTAATCATCAGAGAGATACAAATCAAAACAACAAGGAGATATCATCTCACACCACAGAAACTGGCATATATCTAAAAGAGCAAGAACAAAAGTGCTGGTGTGGATGCGGGCTGAAAGGGAATCTCATCCATTGTTGGTGAGAATGTCGACAGGTACAGCCTTTTTTTGGAAAACAATATGGACATTCCTCCAAAGACTAGAAATTGAGCTTCCGTTGGACCCAGCCATACCACTCCTGGGAATATACCCTGGGAAGACAAAAACACACAGCAGAAGCACTTTTATTTTCATAGCAGCACTATTCAAAATAGCCAGAATCTGGAAACAAACAGAGTACCCAAGAACTGATAACTGGATAAAGAAATTTTGGTACAACTACACAATGGAATACTATACAGCTTTTAGGAAAAATGAAGTTATGAAAGTTTCCTATAAATGGATGGACATGGAGAGGATCATGTTGAGTCAGAAGGAAAAAGAAAGAAATAAAATAACTTCATTTATTTGAATTATATGTGATATATATAATGCAATTATAGTATGATAATGCATTATCATAGTATCACTGTATCACTGTCTTCCCGTTCATCATCGATTTGCTCAGGCGGGCCCCAGTAACATCTCCATATGTCCTGTCTCATGCTAGTAGAGCCCAAGGGCACCTGCTTGCTCCAGGAACATAAGAGCCTCAAACCATTCCATCAGGTCATGGGAATGAGGTCTATAATTGTTACTGGTACTTGGCATAACAAATATGACACGGATAGCTTGCCAGGCTCTGCCGTGCGGGTAGCATATTCTTGTAGTCATTATCATAGTATGATACCAATATCCAAGGCTGACAAAACATGGATCAGGAGGTCTTGTCAAAGGTGGAATCTACCACAAATGGGTGGGAGTCAAAGATTAGGAAAGACAGAGAAGAGAACAGTGTGCTAATAATTGCAGAAACATTTTTAATCTGTCCCATTTGTTTGTTTATGATTCCATTGTCTTTGTCAGTGGTGTTCATTCACTGAAGTTACCTTTTGAAGTCCAGATCTGGGAACTTTCTACCTAAAACCATTGAACAGATAGTTATTTCAGGAAATCTGGGGAAAACAAGATTTCAGAGCATTTAGACTGAATGAAAAGATGTGGTTTCTTGGGAGAGAAGAAAATGATGGGAAGAAATAGAGGAGATATCTGAAAACTGGAAGTCAAGATTTTCATTTTTGCTTTTAGTTTTATGTCCACACCTAACAAAGCTCAAGGCTTACTCCTGGCTCTGCCCTCAGGAATCACTTCTGGACGTGCTTGGGATCAAGCCCAGGTTGGCCCATGCAAGGTAAACACCCACTCTGCTATCCTATCTCTACAGTCCTGGAAGTCAAAACTTTTCTGTGGAACTTTATCCAAATACAGAATCCTAATACAATTTCAGTGCTTTACCATTACACACTTAAAGAAGAGGTTACAACTCTAAATCTAGGGCACATATGAGCTATATATAATATAGGCATGCAAAATATATACGGTGACAAAATATAGCTGTATATCACTGTGCTATGGTATCAGAAACTAGCAAAAGTGGTCTAAGAGCCAAGGCACTCATGAACAGGCTCACAAAGGTTTTGGCTAAGATTTCCTCATGATCAGCAGCTTCCCCAAGCCCCTTTTCATGTCCTTGTTCCTCAGACTGTAGATAAAAGGGTTTAGCATGGAAGTCAGAACTGTGTAGACAATCGTAGCCATGCGGGTGCTAACAGTGTAGCTGGATAAGGGCTGTAAAATTTCATAGAAGATGCTTCCATAAAAAAGCGTTACCACAGTCAGGTGGGAGCCACAGGTAGAGAAGGTTTTGCGTTTCCCAGCAGCTGAGGGGATCTTGAGAACTGCAATGAAGATTTGAATATAAGAGAAAACAATGCAAAGAAAGGGGGTAACCAAAGCAACGGGGCCCTTCTGATATAATCAAAACTTCATTGATGAATGTGGAGGAACAGGACAGTTTCAGCAGGCGTCAATGTCACAGAAGAAGTGACTAATAATATTGGGGTCACAGAAGATGAGGTGATTCATCAGCAGCGTGTGCAGGAGCGAGTGAAGGAGAGAAAATGAGCAAGAGAGGGTCACCAGCAGGACACAGCGCTGGTGGCTCATGGTGGTGACATAGTGGAAGGGGTCACAGATGGCCACGTAGCGGTCATAGGCCATGACTGCCAGAAGGCAACTGTCGGTGGTGCCCAAAGCATAAATAAAATACATCAGTGTCACACACCCAGCATAGGAGATGGTCTTCTTCTCTGACAAGAAGTTCGCTAGCATCTTGGGGACGATGGTGGTGGTGAAGCCCAGGTCAATGAAAGATAGAAAACTCAAGAAGAAATACATGGGAGTCTGTAGTTGGGGGTCAGAACGGATGGCCAGGATGATGAGCAGGTTCCCAGTGATAGTGACCAGGTACATGATGAGGAAGAGGACAAAGAGAGGTATCTGGTCCTCTGGTCTGGAGGAGAGTCCCAGGAGGACGAACTCAGAGACACGGTGGGTTTGGTTGACGGTTTTCATGATGGTGGAACCATCTGAATTAGAAAAAGGATGAACATTAACACCCTATTTTATATAATTTTTAAAAAGCTGGCAAGTCTTTGCGTCTTTCTACCTTCTCTTTGCACTCATAAGCTGACAACTTGTCAGGTTGGGCAACCTGTCAGCTTCAGGGTCCTTACTGCCTCCCTCTCTTCTCACCGTTAAGACCTTATAAACTTCGGTTTGGTATGCAGGTTTTAAAGAATGATTTTTCTTTAAGGAATGTGATTAAACTTTCATTGTCAAATTTGCATTTCAATCTTTAAAATAATTGCTTATTTTTTTCTTGACAAATACTTTCTGTGTACAAGGGCATAGTGTGAATAAAGTAGAGATGGTCTAGTTTTATGAATCTTGGCTTTGTACTGAGGATGGATGTCTGTCTTCTACCAATAATTTATCTATATATTTTATATTTGTAATATAAAACATATGTTAAACAATAAACATATGAAGACATAGTCACAAATAATAATTATGCACTATAAATTCAAGCAGTTTACCTCCACAACATTGAAGTTAAAGACATCTTCAAAGATGAAACACCACTAACAAAGCAACTAGAGGAAAAGATAAGCATATGGGACTACATGAAACTCAAAAGCTTCTGCACCTCAAAAAGAAACAGTGACCAAGATACAAAGATAGTCCACAGAATGGGAAAGAATATTCACCCAATACCCATCTGATAAGGGGTTAACATCCAGGATATATCAGGCACTGGTAGAACTTTTACAAGAAGAAAACAGCCAACCCCATCAAAAAATGGGGAGAAGAAATGAACAGAAACCTTGACAAAGAAAAATTCGAATGGCCAAAAGTCATAGGAAAAAATGCTCATCATCACTAATCATCAGAGAGATGCAAATAAAAACAACAAGGAGATATCATCTCACACCATAGAGACTGGCACATATCCAAAAGAGCAAGGACAACAAATGCTGGCATGGATGCAGAGAGAAAGGGACTCTCATCCATTGTTGGTGGGAATGTCGACTAGTATAGCCTTTTTTGGAAAACAATATGGACATTCCTCCAAAGACTAGAAATTAAGCTCCCGTTCAACCCAGCCATATCACTCCTGGAATTATACCCTGGGAAGCCAAAAACATACAGCGGAAACACCATCTGTACTTTTATTTTCATAGATACACTATTCAAAATAGCCAGAATCTGGAAACAACCAGAATTCCGAGAACTGATGACGGATAAACTTTGGTACATCTATACAATGGAATACCATGCAACTGTTAGGAAAATGAAGTTATGAAGTTTGCCTATAAATGGATGGATATGGAGAGGATCATGTTGAGTGAAATTAGCCAGAAGGAAAAAGACAGACATAGAATGACTGCATTTTTTTGCATTATATATATATTAGTATGAAATATATATATTATATATATTAGTATGAAACCTATATATATATATATATATATATATATATATATATATATAGTATGAAACCAATATCCAAGGTCAGGCAAAACATGGATCAGGAGGTCTTGTCAAAGGTAGAATCTACCACAAACGTGTGGGGAGTCAGAGGTTAGGTAAGACAGAGAGAGGGAACAGTGTCGAAAGTGATAATACCAGCCTAGAACTGAGCATTGAATACAGGCAAACAGATGCACATGATAACCTCTAAATGCATGTATTGTAAAACACAGTATGTAAGAGAAGGAAGAGAGAAAGAGAGAGAGAGAGAGAGAAAGAGAAAAAGATAAAAAACCTGCCATAAAGGCAGGCTTGTGCACATCAGAGTCCACCTGGGCATGGCGCTGACCTCAAGACCAGACTAACAGAGCAAGACGAGTTTGAGCCCAGGTGGGCCAGCTCCCAGAGGTGGGAATCATTGGGAATTCATCAGATGGAGCTGGGGTCGTCCCTTCCCCTCTCCATTTTGTTTGAGCCTGGTGCCCCACCCAGGAGCTGCCCTGGGGTGACCAGCCATAGCATGCAGAGCCTCAGACGCAGCTGGGGAGCTGGAACTCAGCTCTCCCCTGGCTCAGCTGACCATGGGGCCCGCAGGAGGACAGATGGGTTTTGGGTGTTGGCCCATCACCTCTGGGGGGTTCCTGGAAGCAGCCGGATGAGACTCACCCACCACATTAGCCGCCATTTTCGCTGTCCAGATGCTGCAGCACATTAGAGCCCACCTGGGAGGGGACGCTGACCTCAAGACCAGATTAACAGAGCAAAACTAGTTCGAGCCCAGGTAGGCAGCTCCCAGAAGCGGGGAAACACCGGGAATTTGTCAGATGGAGCTGGGGTCGCCCCTTCCCCTCTCCATTTTGTCTGAGCCCGGTAGCCCTGCTCAGGAGCTGCCCTGGGGTGACCAGCCATAGCATGAAGAGCCTCAGATGCAGCTGGGGGAACTGGAACTCGGCTCTCCCCTAGTTCAGCTGACCATGAGGCCCCCAGGAGGACAGATGGGTTTTTGGGTGTTGGCCCATAACCGGTGGGGTCCCAGAAGCAGCCGGATGAGACTCACCCCCACATTAGCTGCCATTTTCGCTGTCTGGGCGCTGACCATCAGGCCCCTAAGTCACGCTGGCCGATTGCGGCCATGCAGTCCATCAAAATAGTGGAAACAGTTATGTCCTTTAATGTACTGCATTCTATGATTGTGTAGGAAAGGTAGGCGGGAGAGATAGAGAAGAGAGAAAAGATATACAGAACCCGCCAAGTAGTTGGGGTGTGGGAGGGGGGGGGGAGGTGGGGACATTGGTGATGGGAGATGGGTTTGGGTGGAGGGATGGGTGTTGGAACACTGTAGAACCAAAACTCGAGCATGAGCATATTGCAATTTTATGTCTAAAATTGTTGTAATAAAATTAAAAAAAAAGGCAGGCTTGGGGAGGGGCAGGGAATTGGGGACATGGTGGTGGGAAATGGGCATTGGTGGAGGGGATGGGTGCTGGAACACTGTAAGACCAAAACCCAGACATGAACTTCTTTGTAATTGTATATTTCACAGTGGTATAATAAAATATATAAAAAATTCAGGCAGTTTATATGTGCACCTAGAATTTTATTAATTATATATGTCTTTATTTATACATCTATGTATTTAATATTCATCTATTTTTATGTATATACATTTAAAATTATCATCAATAGTAATCATCATTGAGTATTTTACATTTTATAAAAAATATATAATGCTACCTTCAGGTTCCCTCTGTGACATGGAAGAGTAGAAAATTTTTCTTTTTCCAATAGTGTTTTATCACTGTATATAGTAAAATAAATAAATGATTGAACACAGATTTTCCACATGCAAGGCATATGCTTTACCATTATAGACAACAATTTTTAAAATAAGGATAGAATAAATAATTGTTTATTTATTAATGTCTGCTTTTAGCTGATTGACCTTAATTAATTTATTAAACCCCTTTGCACTTTAGTTTTCTCATTGATAGGAAGGGTATGCTAATATTTGTTTCAAATTTCATGGCATTTTAAGGAGATGGCAGGCAGATTGCACTTAAATTGTTCTGGGGAAGAGCAAATATTCGACACACTGTCTTCTCTCTAGTATTGTTATTGCCTGACTTTCCCCCCCAAACATATATATGTTTGTTTTCAAAATTGCCTAATCTGAATATTGAAATAACCATTATATTCTATAGCTTCCATGGCCAAGTTAACTTTAATTGAGATTTGCAGATCTCTTTAGATGGTTTGTTTTCCCATGCTTTGCATATATCAAGACTGAATCAGTAATTAAGCACATATCTTATACAGGTAATACTTCATTTAATTCTTACAGGAAACTTATGAGCAGTAAGTTATAATTACTCTCATTTTTGGATGCGGAAGCAGATATAGAGACTTGAAATATTTTGCTAAAAATATTTTGCTAAATCTATAATATATAGAGGAAGAGAGAGAGAGGGTGAGAGAAAAAGAGATAAATAACCTACCATAGAGGCAGGCTATGGGAGGGGAGGGAAGTGGGGACATTGGTGATGGGAAATGGGCACTGGTGGAGGGAGGGGTGCTGGAACACTATGTGACCGAAACCCCCAAACATGAACAATGTTGTAATTGTATATCTCATGGTGGTATAATAAAATATTAATTAAAAATATTTTGCTAAAATCACGCATCAAATAAGTAGCAGAAACACAGGATTAATTCAAGACCTAAAGATTTAATCACTGTGATTCTTAAATATTTTTAAAGTTATAAAAGCATATTTAAGAAAACACAGGGTCTATTTTCCCAAAATTGACACATGGCACACAACTATACACTTCACACACATTTTTCTTAAATATTCATATGTATGTGTGTATGTATTATGTATCTCTCTATGTATCTCTCTATGTATCTCTCTATGTATCTCTCTATCTCTCTCTCTCTCTCTCTCTCTCTCTCTCTCTCTCTATCTATCTATCTATCTATCTATCTATCTATCTATCTATCTATCTATCTATCTATCTATCTATCTATCTCTACCTACCTACCTACCTACCTACCTTAATCTTAATTGAATAACAGACCATTGTAGCTGATGGGGAAATGCATTTTTACCTGGCGTTTAAAAAAAAAAGGATTTTCAATTTGAAAGTGCTAAGGTACATGATTAACCATTAAAAAAAGGGAGAGCTTGGTTTTTAAATGCCTGGCCGTAAAGTGTGTTGGAGTCGAACATGTGGGAGGAAGTGCACGGAACTTGCAATTAGAAGGTGGGGTTGACACTTGACCTCCATTACCTCTCACTGAGTGGTCTTAGGCTTTCTGAAGGAAAGTTGTGGATGAGAGCAACTGGTGAAATACATCAATGAGAATATGTGTGAAAGGAAAATCTGGGGTGTGTGAAATGACATAAGATGGAAGTAAGTTGGGTACTAATCAAGTTTCTCACTTGGGAAAATGGGAAGAATTTTGGAAGAGATAATCTGGAGGAGAAATTTAAAAAGCATAGGTTGTGAATTGTTGAGGGTACTAATGCCAACCTAGAACTGAGCATTAAATAGAGGCAAAAGGATACACATGACAACCTTTTAATGTATGTTCTGTAATCCATAGTCCGGAAGGGAAGGAAAAGAGAAAGAGAGAGAAAGGGAAAGAAATAAAGAACCTGCCATGGAGGTGGGCTGGGGAAGGGGAGGGAACCGGGGACGTTGGTGGTGGGAGATGGGCACTGGTGGAGGGACGGGTGCTGGAACACTGTCGACCAAAACCCAAATATGAACTTTTTAATTGTATATCTTTTTTATTTGTATATCTCACGGTGGTATAATAAAATACTTAAAAAATAAATAAAAGCATAGGTTGTGTTTGGGAGGAAAACATTTCTCCTTCTTGTGTTTTTCTTGTATTTTATTCCTAATTGCTAAGAATCTGTTTGTTCAAAACACATGTATCTAGCCCAGTAACCAAATACAAAAGCAGTTTTCAAAATCTATGTTATTCAGAGTTATTTGTGCCCTTGCCAAAGAGCTGGAATAAGTACCTGATTGAGTGGATGGTCGGATGGGCAGCCAGCTTACCAATGTCCACTTTTCATATGGTGGGATCTTCTTGGTTTTCTAGGTTGGTTCCTTTTACTTATCAGTTAAAGCCAACCTGTTTGGCCTTCTAGTCCATTATAAGCAAGAGAACTGAGAAGACAGAGGAAAGAGCCATAGGCAGAGTGCTCTAAGCTCTAGAATGATAAAGCATTTTCCAGACACCGCCGCCCATGTGTGTCATTCTTGGCACAGTGATGCTGTTTCTCCGCACTATCCTGTTTTCTGTTTCCCGTTGTGCATGGAAGAGGTGCCCAGTTCTCTCTCTCTGCTGGGAACTCTCGTAGCCGGTAAACGAAACATCTCGTGGGCTTGAGCTCTGTTTTTCTCAGCATCTTTTGGATCCTTGCAGGGCCGCGGGAGCTATGAGGTGCTCATTCCAACCCAACTCCTCAGGAGAGTTTGCTCTTGTGAGCTCTCTGGGTCTGGAGCATAATAGCAACAGAGTGGAGCTGTCCTCGAGGGGACAGAGGTCTCTTGAGGTGACCTTCAGGGAGCATGAGGCTATTTTCAGAGCCTTTCACATCTCCAGGGAATGTGTCGTGTTAGCATCCTCAACTGTGGCTATCAAAGGTGAAATAATGGAAAGAAATATTGAGTGGAATAGTGTGTGTTGAGTAGGTAAAGCGAATGTGTTAAGTATGCAAAGAGCAGTTTGAATTCTCCAGGAACCTGGCTTTTGTCCATCCCCTTCTCTTCCTTTCGAGGCTGATGATGTTGTGATGGGGGTGGGAGGTGAGGTCATCCATGCATATGTTAGTGTGGTGTGAGTTGGGTTTGTCATAGCACACTCGTCATTGTGCTCACTCCCTTAGCCATGGGGCCTGTCCAGATGTGCTTGCTGGGGGTTGCTGCCTTTTAGTTGTGGTGTTTGTTTGTTCACTTCTGACCATAGAGGTGCCGTAATAGGTCACTGTGGTGCTCATGGCTGTGCTTGCCAGGAGTTGCTGTCACTGATCACAGTGCTGCACACACATCTTTCTACTTTGTGGTGCTTGACGGGGCACACCCTGTGGACTGTGGTGCTCACACAGAACTGGCTGCAGTATAACTGGAAATTGCTTGTGATCACAGACAGTGGGACTTCCAGGGTCAAATAGCAGGTTGTCAGGATTGTTCAGATGCTGTCTGCCTGAGAGCATTAATTTTTTCAGGGGCATCTCAAGTGGTGATCAGGAAAACTAGGGGCCCTACTGGTGATCCCCAGCCAGCTGGCTGGTGGTTCAGTGTAGTGGTCATGCTGCTTTGGGAGCTCCAGTGTGGAGGATATCCCAGGCTACCCTGCATTACTTTGGGAGCCATGGGAACCGGGGTGTCTGTCCATTATCTAATTGTAGACCTTCATGCTTGGAAATTTGTTCCCTGGCTTTCCCCATTTATTACTTACCTGAACACAGTAATACATGGTAATTTTTCAATGAGTGGCACTATAGAATGTTAAATTATAAAATTTCATGATTACATGGGTGCTAAATTCTAAATCTCTACCCTAGCATTCTTGCTCCTCCTTTTCATAGCAGTTTTAAATCTATACTACCCCCAATTTAAATATTTACATTAGATCTTAAATTCCGTCTTGTCGGGGACGCCGTTGGGGTCCCCAACAGTGCTGGGAAGCGAGTTCCCTTCTACCTCAGAAGCTGGCGGGGAATGGATGAAAACTCAGGAATCCGATGCAGTTTTAAAATGCTTTACTTATCACAGGTTCAGGCATACAAATCAGCAATAGGAAAAACCCTGTACTTAGGATTCCCGGCTAGAACCCCCAGCCATGTGTAGGCCAAGATGGCGGCCACCACATGTAAAGGTCCGGTTGAGGAGGGAGACAAAGACAAGACTCCCAAGAAGAGTGCAAGCCCCAAAAGAGAGCCCAAAAAGAGAGAGAGAGAGAGAGCAAGAGAGGGAAGCAGTCTAGTTTTATACCCCTGCAACTCAGACCTCCTACTATTATGGGAAGCAGGGAGGGCCAAATGCCCTCAGGTTATTTCTCCCAGCACCTCACCTAGGCCCTTTTATATGCTAATGTTTTGAGCCAAGATCTGCCTGGAAATGCCTTTATAGGGTAGAGAAGGGGTTTCTGAGATGGCATGCCTCTGTACCAAAAGACTATACGAATGCCAGTTAAATATTTCTCAAGCCTTCACAAGAGATTCGTCTACTTCATGGTAGTTTTGTATTTTAGTTGCCTTTGAGTTATCAGGGAGCCATGCTTGCTTGCTTGGAGGCAAACAGCATTTCTCTCTGGTCTAATTGCTTAGAGATCCAACGTGGCCAGGCAAATATGCTGGTAAGATCTTGCTAGTTCCACGATGATTGTGGTTGCATGAGAGAATATTTATACCAGCCAGTACAGAATACATGGTCAGGTAAACTGCCACATTTAAACTACCCCCCTATCTACGAAGTGACCTGCAGAAGGCAATCCAGGGCAGATCAGAGGCTTTTAGGTATCCTGCAACACCATCTCCTATTGATTTTGCATTCTTACAGTAAAGAAACAATGACAGTGAAGTAAACCAGTTGAGGACTTACTCCTGGGGCGGAGCGATAGCCCAGCACGTAGGGCGTTTGCCTTGCATGCAGCTGGCCTGTGCCGGCCCGGGTTCGATCCCGGCATCCCATATGGTCCCCCGAGCACTGCCAGGGAGTAATTCCTGAGTGCAGAGCCAGGAGAAAACCCTGAGCGCCACCGGGTGTGTCCCAAAAAACCAAAAAAAAAAAAAAAAAAAAAAAAGAACTTACTCCTGGTTCTGTACTCAGGAATCACTCCTGGCAGTGCATGGGGATGATATGGGATGCTGGGGATTGAATCTGGCACAGCTGTGTGCAAGACAAACACCCTCCCCACTGTGTTATTGGTCCAGTTCCGAGTTTGTGTATTCTTAATTTGTATTTCAGAATTTGTATGTCTGGCAGATAGTATTCATAGATACATGTACATGCTTTTGTGTCAATGAATTAGAAATCCATGCATTTCTCTTTTCTTTACTATAAGTGGGTTCTTTCAGTTTAGGAATGAGTAACACCCATTTCCCCAGACTTAAATTAACCAGACAGACATAGTCTATTCACAACATACAGCTATTTTATTAATTTTAAACAAGAGAGTATAATCTGGCATCATATTCTTTTTTAGAGAGAGGTGGTGTGTGTATTTCATTATCTTAGCAAACCATCATCTTTCCCAATGAAGACAGGAAAATGGAGTAACCGCTCAATGTGATCAATTGTACACCTCGCTAATAAGAAGTTTGGAGCTTTGAAGCTTATAAATGAATGTGTGTTGTGGGTAACATCATATTTAGGGCTATGGAAGACTAATGACTGAAGGAAAGAGATTGAAGTGTGTGCAGAGGGAACACAGTTGGTCAGTATAGTTCAGTTCCATCTCAGCACTGCATGGTTCTTGAGCATTGCTGGGGTAACTTTTTTTTTTTTTGGTCACACCTGGCAATGCTCAGGGGTTTCTCCTGGCTCTGCACTCAGGGAATTACTCCTGGCGGTGCTCAGGGGACCATATGGGATGCTGGGGATCAAACCTGGCCGGCATGGGTCGGCCATGTGCAAGGCAAACGCCCTACCTGCTGGACTATTGCTCCGGCCCCAGGCTGGGGTAACTTTTGAGCACAGAACAAAAATAGGCCCTGAGCACAGCTCACATGGCCTCAGGTCTCCACAATAAAATATAAAGGGGATTGTATACAAAACAGCTCTCACTCAAGGTACAGCCGGGAGGATGATGGCAAATGGATGGGCAATTCTCTCTCTCTCTCTCTCTCTCTCTCTCTCTCTCTCACTTTGGGCCACACCCAGCAGCTCTAGGGCTTACTCCTGGCTCTGCATTCAAGGATCATGCATGGCAGGCTCGAGGGACCATGTAAGGTGCCAGGGACTGAACCAGTGTTAGCCACATGCACGCCAAGTGCCTCACCTGCCACGTTATCTCTCTGGCTCCTGAACACACATTTTAAAGTCCTCTGTCAGTCAGGGCTGTTATTAGCGCATAGCTGGATGACCCTCACTTGACAAAGAGGACCCCCTTTCTGAGAAGAATTCTAAGGGCCAATTTGATGTCTCTATTCCTTAGGCTGTAGATAAAGGGGGTTTAGCATGGGGGGTCACTACTGTGTACATAAGGGAGGCAATCATGTCCTTGTTATTGGAGTTGTTTGACGAAGGGGAATAGTATATTGCCACAATAGTGCCATAGAACAGAGAGACCACAGAGAGGTGAGAGCCACAGGTGGACAAGACTTTTCTGATACCTTTGGTGGAAGGAACCCGCAAGATGGAGGCCCCAATGCAACCATAAGAGACCAGGATGCCAGTTAGTGGAAAAACAACAGTAGCAGCCCCTGCCGTGAATATGGCCAGCTCATTGGCAGATGTGTTGGAGCAGGAGAGCTTAAGCAGGACTGGGAGACTACAGAAGAAGTGGGGAATGATGTTATCAGCACAGAAGGACAGTTGGGCCAGGAGAAGGGTGTGCAAGAGGCCGCTGCTACAGGAGATGATCCAGCAGCCAGCCACCAGCAGCACACACAGCTCCTCCCTCATGATGAGGGTGTAGTGTAGAGGGTGACAGATGGCCACGTACCTGTCATAGGCCATCACCGAGAGGGAGAAGGTTATCCACACAGCCAAACACCAAATAAAAATACACCTGTGAAATGCAGCCCGAGTAGGAGATGGCCGGATGCTGAATCTGCATGTTCCGCAGCATCTCTGGCACAGTGACCGACGAAAAGGAGACGTCAGTGAGCGCCAAGTGGCTGAGGAAGAAGTACATGGGGGGTGTGGAGGCGGGGAGTCCAGCCTGATGAGCAGGATGATGAGCAGGTTCCCCAGCACCGTGGTCAGGTACATGAGCAGGAAGAGGGAGAAGAACAGGGACTGCTGCTGCCGGGGGATGGGGAAGCCCAAGAGGAGGAATTCAGACACGCTGCTCTGGTTCTCCTGCCTCATGCTCGTCTCTGTGCTCTGGGTGTGAAGGAAATAGAAAACGTCAGGAACTTTGCCATGTCGAACACAGCAAAGGCCATAGTGTCACGTGTTCTACCCAAGTGACTATGTCAGTGTACGGTCTCAGTGCCTTTCTCTCACCTTCAGGGGCCTGGTCCCGTCTGGTGAAAGTGGTGGAATGAACTTTGTTCTGAACGTGGACACCGCCTTGTGCACAAAATCTGTGATAGCAGTGTTCAATGGCAATGAGAACCAAGTCTTAAAAATAAGTAATTATCTGTAGTTTGTAGACGCTAAGGTGGGCACTAGGGGAGAGATGGCAATTAGCCAGTCCTTTCTTTGGGGAGCACATTTTCGAGGGAACAGTCTCAGAGATTGTGATTAAAGCAGGGCTTTGTAGTGACTGCTTACCCTGCTTTGCTGGATTCTTCTTCTATATGAGTCTCTAGTATGTAGTTTTGGTGTAGTGTAACTCTTAGAACAGCATGGAACAATCTGGAAGGGAAGGCAAAGAGAAAGAGATAGAGAGAAAGGGAAAGAAATAAAGAACCTACCATGGAGGCAGGCTAGGGAAGGGGGAAGGGAATCGGGGATGTTGGTGGTGGGAAATGGGCACTGGTGGAGGGATGGGTGCTGGAACACTGTGTGACCGAAACCCAAAAATGAACATCTTTGTAATTGTATATCTCAAGGTGGTATAATAAAATACTTTAAAAAAAAAAGAAACAGCGTTGAATACTCCAGTAGGTTTGAACCACATAGATGTGGTCTAACAAAGCAGCATGATGAAGACTTAGGAAATACCTTCTTGTTCGAATCTAGAATACCTTCTAGATCCGAATCTAGAACTGCGAGAGGAAGGTTACACTGGGAGACAGTTGCACCCAATCAACTGCACTCGCCAATTACCTTGTCTTTCTTTTAGAGACCTTTGGCCTTTGAAGGGTAGGCAACACAAGATGGCATGACACATCACAGAAAGAAACTCAACCTTAACCATAACTCTAACCCTCTCTGAACTCTGCTCATCCTAATTGAAACCATAGAGGTTTACACAGATTTATACTAATTACAAAAATGAAAACATGTCATGGAATCTAACACACCTTAAGAATATGCAACAGAAACAAGGGTCGGAGCGGATAGCCCAGCAGGTAGGGCATTTGCCTTGCATGCAGCCAGCCCATGCCGGGCCAGGTTCGATCCCCGGCATCCCATATGGTCCCCCAAGCACCGCCAGGAGTAATTCCTGAGTGCAGAGCCAGGAGTAACCCCTGAACATTGCCGGGTGTGACCCAAAAAGCAAAAAAAAAAAAAAAGAATATGCAACAGAAACAGTTTTGTACTTCTTTGGTAATATAAATGGCGCAGCCAAGTTCCTTCAACCACAAAATAATAATATCACACTGTCTAGTAAACTGCTTCTGGGCATAACTGAAATAATTGGAATCAGGATTCCAGAGAGAAAGCTCATGCCCATATTCACTGCAGAACTACACAAGGATTACATTATACACACAGCCCTCATACCCATTGGGAGATGAATGGTAAAGATTATATGTTACAAGTATACAATGAACCATTACTCAGCCTTTAACAAGATGGAATTCTCAGAGTATGATTTTATTTGGAGGCATTAAGTTAAATTAACCTGTCAATCACAGAACTCCAGGTGCCATTTGCATGACATAACTAAAATAGTTCACTATCACTATCACTATCTTCCGTTCAACATCTATTTGCTAGAGCGGGCACCATTAACATCTCCATATGTCCTGTCTCATGCTAGTAGAACCCAAGGGCATCCGCTTGCACCAGGAACATAAAGAGCCTCAAACCATTATATTAGGCCATGGGAATGACCTAATATAAATGTTACTGGTATTTGTCATATCAAACACGACACAGCAGCTTGCCAGGCTTGCAGTGTGGGTGGCATACTCTTGTAGTCACCTCTAAATAAAGCATTTATTGATGATATGTGCGGCCGCTAGCGGTCGCACGATCTGGGCTGTGATAGTCTGGTCTGCTGGGTGGAATTGTTACGAGAGGGAAGTCCAGATATGGAAGATGGCAGCCCCCATGGAGTCGGGGGTGTCGTCTGGCTTGTTGTGAGGCTCTGCTGGGTGGCAGGCCAGGGCTAGAACCCGCCATGCCTCCCGGGCGCCTCATGAGCAGCTGGGCACAGGGAGAGCAAGGAGCAGCTCTGCCCCATGTCTGAGAGTCTCTGGTTCAGCATACCTGGGCTGGATTGAAAAAAAACTGCTGCAGGGTGGGTGTGGATGATCCGGTGTGTAATAGTCTCTCTCACATGTAACTGAAATAGTTACAACTATAGAAACAGAGACCAAACGGTGGTTCTGAGGGCTGAGAGAAAAAAAAAATGGAGCTTTGGTTTGATTGTTTCAGCTTTGCATGATGAGTGAGTTCTAGAAGGCTCTGTATCTACAATACTGTACTGTGCATATAAAATTTATTCAGAGTGTAGTTCTGAAGTGAAATACTTTTGCTGATAAAAGAGACAGGGAAAATTTTGAAAGTGATGAAATATTGATGAACTTGTGGTACATCATGTCAAGTGTCAAAACTCATCATTTGTTTAAATGTGTCTTTGTATCTAAATTGCACCTCAGAACAACTATTTAAAAATAGACACAGAAATACCACATCCACTTACCAGACAACTCACAAAACAATATATAGACAAAAATATTTCACAATACACTCTAAGAACTGCAATGCAGTCGAATGCACAAATAACAGCAGCAAAAACAAATCCATTTATACATATCAACAAGTCTTAACATATGAGTGGGCAAGAGATTATCAGCCTTTCATGTTCAAGATAATCATTATATAATTGGTGTTTTGACAGTGATGACTATGTTTCATATATCCCACTGTCAAATACAGAAACAGTAGCTTCATGTGATGACTGAAGATTTGAAATATAGGTAGTACAACTGAGGATTCAAAATTTTAATTTTAGTTTAATATAATTCATAGGGTTACATGTAGCCAATAGCATCATTGAACAGTGTGTGTAACACATCCATTGAAAACACACGGTTATATAGGCAGCACGTTCTTTATCCCTTTGCCTTCCTTTCTTACACTCTTGCTTTCTGTCCCTGTCCTAGCCCTCATGAACATCCCCTCACCCCCCACCCCCCCACAAACACACACAGTTAGGTCAAGTGATGATTCCTCACCTCACTCTGTTCTGTACCAATTCTTGCTGGTCCAGTCTGCACTGAATCCTTATATCGAAGGTACCCCTGACTAAAGAATAGCTCTTTGTCTCTTCCATGCTGTTTATAAGCTGTACATTCATAACAGAAAGTTCCAATTTACTAACAGGATTAAGACCCCGGGAACACAACTCCAGGTCTCTGGATAAAGAAGCCAGCAGAATTAATTGCCTCATTTCTTGTCTTTCTCTTGAGATGGTTCAAGGGGACTCAAACAGTAAAATCCCCATCGGAGATGTATCTAATGCCATGACATCTTGGTCTCTCCTCTGCCCGGTCATGAGGAGATGCATGAACTCACTTGACTTATACAGCCCATGTGAATGGAATCTGCCTTCCTGTATGTCACAGTGTGGCTGGGGCCGAGTTATACCTGCTCTTGAAGTGCCACGCACTGACCTTGACCTCCTGTGGGAACACATTCCCTGCCTCTTGTTGGTCTCTCGAGCCCCTTGAGAGGGTCTGTTTAGCAGGAACTGAGATCAATTCATTGGAAGTTGTTGAACTGAGTACTTATTAAAACTTTTTTTTATTATATCACCCTGAGATAGACAATTACAAAGCTGTTCATGATTGGGCTTCAGTCATACAATGTTGCAGCACCCATCCCTCCACCAGTGCACATTTCCCACCACCAACATTCCCAGATTCCCTTCCCCATCCCAGCCTGCCTTTATGGCAGGAATTTTCTCTCTCTCTCTCTCTGAGCATTGTGATTTGCAATATATACATGAGGGGTTACCATGCTTATCCCTTTATCTATTTTCTTTCTTTTTTTTTTTTAATTCAACTATCTTTATTTTTTTTTTTTTTTTTTTTTTTTTAAGTATTTTTATTATACCACCGTGAGATATACAAATAAAAGATATACAATTAAAAAGTTCATGTTTGGGTTTTGGTCATACAGTGTTTCAGCACCCGCTCCCTCCACCAGTGCCCATCTCCCACCACCAACATCCCCGGTTCCTCCCCCCTTCCCCAGCCCTGCTCCATGGCAGGGTTCTTTATTTCTTTCCCTTTCTCTCTCTTTCTCTTTTCCTTCCCTTCAGACTATGGATTACAGAACATACATTAAAAGGTTGTCATTTGTATCCTTTTGCCTCTATTTAATGCTCAGTTCTAGGTTGGCATTAGTACCCTCGACTATTGTTGGCCCCCTGTTCCATTTTCTGTCTTACCTAAACTCTGACTCCCACACGTTTGTGATAATCTCCACCTTTGACAAGACCTCCTGATATATGTTTCACTTGACCTTGGATATTGGTATCATAATATGTACATATATATTTATGCCATGCAAATAAATGCAGTCATTCTGTATCTGTCTCTCTCCTTCTGGCTAATTTCACTCAACATAATCTTCTCCATGTCCATCCATTTATAGGCAAATTTTATAACTTCATTTTTCCTAACAGCTGCATAGTATTCCATTGTGTAGATGTACCAAAGCTTCTTTATCCAGTCATCGATTTTCGGGCACTCTGGTTGCTTCCAGATTCTGGCTATTGTGAATAATGCTGCTATGAACATAAAAGTAGGGATGGTGTTTCCGCTTGCGTATTTTTGGTTTCCCAGAGTAGATTCCCAGGAGTGGTATGGCTGGGTCAAATGGGAGTTCAAGA